>UELU01120180.1:0-30671 GCA_900490025.1 Megastigmus dorsalis | reverse complement strand
TGTTTACACCGTGTGATATGTACATAGCAACCGACAAGCGTATTTAATACACAGGGTGTACAAATTCGGAAAATATTGAATATAAAATTAGGACTTATAAATTGAATAACTTGAAAAGTTAATGTTTACATTTTAGTAAAAGAGAGTGCATTATACACACTCGCGATTGGAAGACGGCAAAGTAATCTTTGCTTGATTATTTAGGCACTTTGTATTTGACTGTTATTTCAGTATGTATTACCGAATATTTTCAGTAACATTTGCCCAATAACTTCAATACATTTTGCTTAATTCCTGCTTCAGTGGAATCTGCCGAGCTAAATTAAGTAATGTTTGCTTGAGATTTTTTTCCGTGTAGATGCACGTTTCTGACTTGCTAAACGCCAGATATATAACAAAACGAAATAAATTACTGAACTGATGTAAAATGACATTCTCTGCTCGTTTACAAAACCTTAATTTCTCCGACTACACAATAATCAAAAGAACGAAAACGAAAATTTTCCAACAGTCAGTCATTAGTCGTACAATGAAATGAGTCCCTTACAATAAACTCGCTCCACACGTGCGTAATTTCAAAACGAAACTCAAAATTAACCTCGATTTGCCGATAGCAAAACGAACGAAGAAAGCACGGGATGTGCACAATACACTCCGCTTAGGAAAAAATCTGAAAAAGAAATGAGTAACAAGTATAGCGACGGTGTGAGTGGTGAAAAATGAAGCCTCTACACCGGTGTGCTCTTGTCGGCATAATTAACGGCACATAAAACGAGACATATGCGCACCGACTCTCTCTCTCTCTCTCTCTCTCTCTCTCTTGTGCATCGGTGTTAGGAGGATGTCGGAAATGTGGCGCACGCTCGCGTTTCCGCGGCATTGTCGCGCGAGTCGAGACCGGGACAAAATATGCGGTCGCGTTACACTCGGTTGTGTTTTGTGAAAAAAAGAGCGCTTCTCGCTACTCGCTTCTCTCTCTCTCTCTCTCTCTCTCGCTCTCTTTCTCTCCCCTTTTTTCAAAATCATTCGGCTGCAAAGTTGTCTGCGCGGGATGTGTAATGCGTATACGTGGCGCAACAATGGCCGTATACGAAGGGAATTATTCTGGTTTAATAATAATGGAGAAGAATTTTTTTTTCGCGGTGTCTGCGCGTGTGTCCGAGCTCGCGCGCGCGCCCGTGTGACTATCTATTACATTTTTTACGTTGCAGGTTGAAACTTCGTTACGGCGGGGCGAGGATTGACGTTGATGTTATTGTGTTTTATGACACCGCGGTGTTGGAGTTAATACATTTTTGGACTATTATGGATGGGGAGGCTCGCTGATGCGAGAGGATGCAGGCTTTTTGGCGTTTTGTTGCGCGTACGTGAAAATGGCGGGATTTAAAATGTTTGACTAACCGTTTTGACAGCGGAGTACTGTGAAGCTTTTGAAACTGGAACTAGTTTTAAAAATTCATTTTATTATTCGATAAATATACTTTATACAATATATACACTGAGACTATATCGCAATTAAAAAAGGAGGTTAATCGTGTGCTCGGTGACGTTGACGTTAAAATATATGAGCTATTAATAAATTTCTATACTAATACTTTGACATCGGATATACGAAAATCTAAAAGAACTATTTTCTACTCGTTCAACGAATAATCGTTCCTTATTTAACAAAATTGCAACATGCTCCGAATCACAAAGATAGCCTGCACTTTCGCCCGATGTGCAACAAAAGAAGAAACAATGGTCAATCATGAGGCCAAACAGTCAAGCACACGCAGTTCATTGCCACCGCAAAACAGCTCCAGCTGCCAGAGTTGCACAACCGTCCAATTTCCCCATTCCTCGACGTGGCCCTTTCGCAAAAAAGAAAAAAAAAGAGAGAAAAAAAAAGAAAACGTCCAAGCTGTGGCAGCTGCGATATCCGATTCCGCTCGGCGCCGCATCGCGAAATCTTGTCATGCGCGAACTGCCGAGGGAAGGAAGCATGCTAAATCGCCAGAGATCGAGAGTACGTATGAGTTCTCGTATTGTATACGTGTGTGGACTACGGGATTCGGTCTGATTGGCTGCGGCGAATATTGCGGGAGAGAAAGAGGGACGCCTTGGATGCTTCGGCGAAGTCGCGAAATCCGATATTTTCCACGCGACAGGGATAAACTGGAACTGTTTGCTAGTTCGGTAAAGAAACCGTTGGACTTACTGAGTTTTCGCGAAGGATCGACTATAAGCTCGAGTACTTGTTTAATACTAGGCGATTGTGAGCAAGGTGCACAAATGGATTGTTTATATATTCGTTGCTTCTGGCGATCGCGTGGCTCGCTACTAGAAAACGAATCGGTATAGCAGTTCACCTCTGTTGTGTTTTTTTTTCTTTCTTTTACTTTCAACACACGAGCATGCAAACCGAGTTTCGAATGACTTTCTTCTCTTAATAGGCCATTTTTCTCTAATCGACGCAATAAAAGTGAAAATGATCTAGGTGTTAAGTATCAATTAAAGCCGAACAAAAGAGAATTCTTTATTAAGGAGATGTATCGTGTCGATACTACAGCAGAGATACGTGTTTGCAACGTGCATTCTAAATGTACAAGTAATTTGAAGAAAATTAGTTAATGCATGATTTAAAACAGAAGTGTTTGATGGAAAATTGATTGCAAGTCCTTGTGATTTATCAGCGATAAAATATAATCGTGTTATTTAAGTTTTTTGTTTTTGCACAGTTCACTTACTTATACAATTATTTCGATATAAACCAGGCAATATTAAAATAAATTATTCTCTCTATGCATAATTAAATCGTATTCTACGAACCGTGTCGAGTGACAATGTCCTCCAATCGAAAAAGAAAATCCGGCAAAAGGGAAGAGGCAACGAAGTATAAAGAACAACTATTTTGACTAATCATCGTTAATCGGAGCTTTCGCAAAATCAGCAGTGTCTCATTAACAAATCACAGCTGGAGAACCCCCCGCGGCCTCTCGTATTATATAAAGCAAAGAAATTCGAGAGCGGAAAATCGCCAGTGTTGCAATGCGGTGCGCGGCCATAGACTGCACGCATATCCACCGGGGTGAAATTGAATCGAATTTGTTTACTTTCTATACAAAAGTGCAATCCTAGACGCGGAAAACCAACAGACGAAAATAACACTTTACTTTTTCCGTTTCCTTTCCGCTGCGAAGGCTCGCGCGCGTTTTCTTTATTTGCTCAACTCAAACGCGCCACGCTAGGACCATTGAACAGTAGCGGTTCATAGTTTCTTTCATTTTGTTTTCAGAACAAATGCGAGCGATACGATTTTCGTAGGGTATTATTGATTATGGGTTTGGCGATTTGGAGAATGTTTTTTCGACGATTAATTACCAGCTGGCTACCCGGCGTTTTCGCAATATTACATTCGAATGGAGCTGTGGAATTGCGTTAGGATTCCGTACAGCTCGATGTAGCGGTGCGCGCGCGCGGTGTTACAAAACGTGAAGATTTTCTCTTCGAGCGTAAAAAGCGTATGAATGTCTAAAAATTAGTGTGGTATGGAATCCAGCTCGTGCGTAAGTTAGAATTAAGAAACGCTTTGTATGAAAAAAAAAGTTGGATAAGTAGCGATTTAGGTAATAATATCATTAAAACAATATATGTATACATAAGCTGGAGGAGAAATTGAATTGGAAATGTTGATAAATTAAACAAATTTCGTAATGAAGTGAAAATGGCATATAATCTTACTCTCTAAAACTTTTGACGAGTGTTAGTTTACTCGAACAGGATGTTACATGAAAAATTACTTAGATATAATCATAGCTGTAGCGACTGCACGCAATACACATCAAAATGAAACTCGATGTAATTTTTTCTGTATAAAGAACGCAGTGTCGATTGTTCTTTTATGCGTTTGTTGGTTTATACATGGCACGATCAATGCAAAGTTTCATATTATCGTTTAACTGTGAATAAAATGTGAACATTTGCGTACACGAGCTGTAATTTTTATTAAATGCTTTTGTTACAATTTTATTTATAACCTGTGTTCTTCACTAATTGCTACATAACCTCTGATTTCACTCTTGAAAATTGCAATATTCATTTCCATAATAATAAATATGAATTCAATCGAATGTAGCACAATTCTTGATTCTCTTATTGCATGACTAATGAAATCTGTGTAAGGGGCGACAAAATAGAGTATCGCTGCGAACACGTTTTACCAGCAAGAATTATTAAGTAATATAGAGAAATTAAAATATCTTATTATACATTTGTTGTAGATTAAATCATTTCAAGATAAATTATGCTTTGGTAAATATGCAAGTGTATTTAAACTGCTAATACGTTCTTGTATAACTACTTAATCTATTACTTGTACTTCATTCGGTAAAATATTAGTTAATTATAAATTTCGAAAAGAAATTACGTAAAAGGCCATTATCTAAGGATAGTATTCCTAATTACGTATACATGCACTTTTATCGAACATACACGTAATTGAATTAAAATTCAATTTTCATGAATCATCTAGTACATCAAGGAAATGATAAGGTGAAAATGATTATCAAAAAGACGAAATTCTATGAAGGGGATTATCAGTGCACGAACCAATATTTTCTAAATTTACCGAGAAAATAAAAGTTTCGTGCTCTTCTCGTGGATGCACCGTTACGTCGTCGTTAGGAGAAAAAAAGGAACTTTTGCAGTGTATGTTTTATCGTTAAATAATCCATAACCGTGCCTATTTATTCCGGTGATTACCATAATTTCTTTAAGCTTTATGAGTACAGTAAAATGTAACGATTATACTTAAGGAGCGATACTGAATTTCGAAACTTCTATATAGTTTTCGCTAGATTTTTATCGAATTTAATGATTTTTAAGAAAATTGTTAATGGACAATGAAAAAACTTTCTTTTCTTCCTAAAAGAATCAATTTCTATTTTCTTGAATAGCAACATCTAGCTAGCAATGTGTTCGCTCCCATTGATCCAAATTGAATGCTTAGCGGTGAAAAATCATTTACAACTCTATCTTTGTAATTGAAAACGAGATTTTTCACAATACATATAGAAATTTACTAAATCGTTACAAAAGCTAGTAGTATGAAACATTTTCTGTAATCACAAGGAAATAAAGATTTTTAAAGAATAATAATAATAATTAATATGCATTGAAACAATGCATTCGTATTTTCAAAATAGAAAAGAAAATAGATGATGGGAGAACTGGATATCGATCAAATAATCATTTGCATCAAGCGAAAGAATTTGTATATAAAACTTTTATATCAACTCCTCAGTCTAAAAAATGTAAGCATAGTAATTAATAATAATCCAAAAAAAAGTCTTCCCGCCTAAATTATTTTCTTTATATATAACGATTTCTTCTAGAAATTCGCAGTCCAAATAAGGAGAAAATTTAAAATTATAGTTTAAAGCCCATTAAAATTATATTACAAGCAAAGAGCGATTTCACTCGTAATCACCTTCCTACAAAATTTTCATTTTCCAACATATTCTAAATTTTCGATATTCACTCTCTCAATCGCATCTCGCAAATGAAAAGCGAGACCAAATAATTTGCAAAGGAAATTGCGACAATAACGACACTTGTCCACGTTCAACTCACTATTCCTCAAAAACCAAAAATGATCATCTCCCTGATCAACTCGTCGCACACTTTCCGCGATATCGCCGTAAAATCACTGGGAATATCTGCGACCGGCATCCCACATCCCCCCAACGAATAACAACACGACAGAACAGAACAGCGGCAGCGAAATATCTTAGCGGTAAGTCGTCGTCGGTTGCGCGCGCGCGCCTCGTAAAAGAGAGAGCCCGAGCTGAGCCGCGGCGGGCAGAAAACTGCGGCCCGCTGCCTCGATCTTGCCCGAGCTCCGCTGTACATTCACACACACACACACACACACACACACATACACAGAGAGTCGGTGCCGAGTCGACTCTTCTCTCCGTCGTTGTAACGCTGTAGCTCTCCAGTCCTTTGCTCGAGTGTGCGTGGAATAGAGCAAGAGAGAGAGAGAGAGAGAGAAAGAAATTGCGCCTGCTGAGGTCGCGGGCGGAGAGGTGGTCTGTGTATACGTACACTCTTACGTGCATATATACACAACAGACACGGATAGAGACAATGGAGGTGCGCTCCGATCGAGTGGAATACGTTTTGCGAGGTGGGGGAGGATGAAGGGAGGAAGCGAGCCATCTGACTCGCTGCTGCGCTGTAGGGCAGCAGGTTTTTTTTTCGGTTGCAACTTAATTATGTGTATAGCGTTTGTGACTCTTCTATCCGGCGACTCATTATATATACGATGCAAAGGTCCGAGTGCCACGTTATTGTTTAGAGCTCGAAGTGAGGTGCGAAACGCTGGAGGACAGTTTAGTTGTTGACTTTGAAGAAGGCATAAAGGAGGAGGTGTGCCGATCGCGCACCGAGAGTTTCTAGAGCACGAAAAGGGTTTGCAAAAATATCGCCGTTGCCCAGAGACAATTGCCGACGAGGCTGAGTAGAGTTGGGCCGTTTTTCTATGTAGCCTTGGTTTATTTGAGTAGCACGGCCTAAGCTGGTATATACCGAATAAAAAAGTGTTTGCAGCTGAAATTAACTAGTTTGCGGATAATTCGTATTGTTCTTAATTGAATTTCTGAATAATGAGAAACACTTTAATAATTATCTATTTACTTATTATGTTTGAAGTTAAATAAGTGACCATTACAAATTAGAAAACAAATGCGAATCCGTCACGAGTCGCGATTTTTTTTTCAGTACCAACGCACTCTTACTTCGCCTCACTCTCGCGTTCATCAACTCTCCCCGCGAATGCATAAAAGTAAAACCTCGGAAAGATTAATCCATCGGCAGCAGGAGCAACGCAACAAAGAATAGTTAAACCGAAAGAAGGGTGAGAATAAATTTCGATAAGCAGAGATAGGAAACTGTACGTGTAAGCAGCTCGCACGAAGGAAAACGTAATTCATCGAGGTACACGCACATATAGCTGGGGCAAAAATCTGATTACCCGGGCGGTAGTAGCGGCGGCGGGCTGCAAGTGGAAAAGTTAGTTAAATAAATGCCAGCTGCCTCACTTTTACTCGCCTCCACAATTACTACGATTAGTTAGAAACCTCCGCGTCAGCAGCGCAGCTACTATATGGTATACACCACCGACTTGCTCCATAGAGTTCATTAAATTACAGGCTCTTTACAATATGCGCGCACGCCTCTCGCGTTTGTTCTATTTGTACTAAACTAATGCCGGTATAAAACTGGAGCGGACAAATAACAATTGCGCGCGCGCGCTGCACGTATCTCGTGGTCGATACATAAAATGTGTATGATTGTCGTGTGTATATGGGCGATTCGATTGACCATTGCAGCGGTGCGTGAATCGAGATGTCGTAAAGGTGCTCTGTAAGAGAGTGGGTGGTACGGAAATGGGGGAAGATTAGTGTCATTCGATCGCTGCGAATTAGCTTTGAAAAGTCTGTACTTTCTTCCGCGGAACGATTTTCTTGCTGCGCGTCCCGTCATTTCATTTGATATCGGTGGATTTTTAAGCGGGCGAAACAACTCACGTTGATGTTGGTATTATTATTCGACTGGGCTAGCAGCATCGGAAGATCGGTCACTTTCGATCTTTTTTGTTTTTGTTTTTTTTTTTTTTTGCATTTTATACGCGAGTAATGATACTCCGCGCGCCTAATACCGCAATTATCCACGCTCTAATTGCGCACCTCCACAGCCGAATGCGCGCGAACCTTCTTCATTTTTAGTATTTATAAGGGGAAAAAATTGGTATTGATCTTTACGACGCGGTAAGCGCGACGTTTCGTTAAAATGTATATTGTATAGTCTCGAATTTTCGTTTCGCCCCGAATAACGCGTGTTTTTGCATTATGCAGGTCCTGTTTACATGGATAGTTCGATTGGTGACCGTATTAGAGTTGCGCAACCGTCGAGCGGAGAAGAAAGGAAGAGATCTCCCGAAAGTGTTACGTTGAATATTACGATCGCGCCTTACGGGAAAGGGTAACGAATCGTGTTGGCCCGAAAGAAAAAAACAGACGCGTTAAATCGTCTTTTCATTCACTTTTCGCGATCAAATCTGCTTGCAGTTCTGTAAAGGAAAACTGGGTTACCACCGCTTATTTAAATGCCAAATAAAGGGATTTGCTTTAAATTTTCTGGCGGCCGAATGCTGTGGCAAAAGAATCCGTCAATTACGCGCTGAATATACCAAAGTCTTCAATGCGACGATGTGATTATTTTTCTATTGACAAAGCACGACGATGAATCAAGCTTATATTATTCTTTGCGCGTAATTGCACGCTGCGCGCGGCTTGAGAAGAAAACATGTGCGACTCGTAGCAATATTCTTTTATTTTTACAAAGACACAGATGCAACGTAAATCTCACGCTGTATACGTGTATACAACTCGGAATTTAAACATTGCGGATATGAATCGATTTATCGTGGGTTTATCAATTTGCATGAGCAAGCATCTAGACGCGCGCGCGCATATATCTATAATGCTCGCAGATGTATGTATCTGTCATTAGAAAGTAGCGCGTATTAAAGTGCACCTGGGACAAAGTATCCGCGTATTCGTTCTCCTTTCGGAATGATATTGTAACAAAACTACAAATACTCTCGCTTCGAATAGCTTCGAAAAATCATACTTAACGCGCTGGCACACACACGAACAAACGCAGCAAAAAAAGTGAGTCCACGTTCTCTTGGATGTGTGCAGAAGTCGAGAAAAGCGAGCAAAGACAAAGAGCCCAGCGGTACGGGGGGGAAGGGGGGGGGGAAGGGGGGAGAGGCAGCGCAGCAGAAAAAGCGCGACAGTCGAGAGGCTCGGCTCGGGAGAAGAGTAGGAGGAAGATAGGAGAGTCGGAGGGGCGAGAATAGAAGAAAAACGGGAGTCACAGGAGAGTATATCAGTAGGTGGGCGAACGGAGAGAAAGGTTGGAGCAGCAGCGCCGCCGCAGCCGTAGCCGCGGTTGTAGGTGAAAGGAGTAGGAGAGGCCGCAGAGACTCGCGGCGCAATTGCATACACGTCTCTCTCTCTCTCTCTCTCTCTCTCTCTCTTCCTATGCGCTTTTACACCCAGATATATATGCACAGAAGAGCGGTGCAGATAGAAAGAGGGAGAGAGAGGGAGAGGATAGCTTCTTAAGAGTCTTTTATGAAGCTTAACGGCTACGCGGCGCTCGCCAGCTGTTACCCGCTTGCTTCTTCGCCTCTCTGTTTCTACCGCGCTGCTATTTTTTCCCGCGTCGAGCCGCTGCCCGATTACTTCCTCGTTCATGCAGCCCAGAGGATTTTCACCGTAATATACACGCGACCGTCGGCTCGCGACTTTTCTCTTTTATGCCGAATGACTGACTTTTCGTTGGCACTGCCCCCGCGACGTCTCTTCTCATCGATGATATTCGGTTTCCAGGAGTAGGCGCGGACTTTGTGCATAGGATTAACGTTACAATGCTGCACTCGTTCGTTCGAGCGAGACCTTGCGATAAACGATATAAGCATTCGCATGAAAGAAAAGGGCATCGGCACTTTAGCCACTTCACTTTGCGTCGCCGTCAAATCAGTTCTGGTCCCTCGACGCTCGTAAATCATCCGCGTCTACGGGGACTATCACGTGCGCGCGACTCGTTTCTTTTATTTCGCGCGTCGAGGCCTCGCTCCCATTTCTCCAGTCCCACCGCCCGCCATAACGTTCCTTTATCACATATTCTTTCGTCGCATTTTTCCGCGCCGGTCACGGTTAGAAGGGTCGAATTCTCCGCCGGCGGGGCTTAAAGAGTCCGCGACGCGAGTCCCGCGTATTATCGTTGGGAGGATGAAGCGGGAGATTGAGCGTCGTTGGGAGTGAAAGTGTGTACGATGGTGAAGATCGTTTTTTTTTCCACTTGGGGGGAAGAGTGACACGGAGTTTTGGGTGATCGATCCGTGCTTTTGTTTGGATTGGGATAGAGGAGTGTGTTGGTTTAGTATGTGATTGATCTTTTGGAGCGGAGAATTGTTTATATGGATGTAAAAAATGATCGGTTATACAAACTTTTGTGGAACGAGGATGTACACCTTGTGCTAAAGTATGAGAATGACGAGATGCTCGGTATAGCTGTATATAAACGTCGTCTGACTCTACTCGGAACTCATCTACTGGTTTTATGAAGTGTGTTCCGCAAACTCGAGAACGAAGATATCACACCTTTCCTAGAATTTAGCGATCTAACTTATTCTTTGTAAAAATTATACGATATTTTAAATTTATCACTCTGTGCTATTAAGCAAAGGATATAGGTGAAAAGTACAATTACAGCTGCACCTTCCCAACGCTTCAACTGTTCGAATTGCACAATTCTGCATAATGACTCTCAATTTATCTTTTCACAATTTTCGGTTTCATGTGCCACGTTTCTTTAAATAACCTTACAAGGTCTTCCATTTTTACATCACGTTTTTGTAATATCATTTCTCCGCTGTAAGCAGACAAAAATACCGCTATACACGCAAAACTTTGAGCTAACTTATTCGCACACACAGCCAGACCAATATAATCAATACAATTTTTACTTTTTACACTGCACAAAAGTAATTTTCTTCAGAGCACAATAAATAATTACACTATTAAGTACGTCATTCTGTATAATTTAACAAACCATCAATAGCGAGCGACGATGTGCCAACGCGGCGGCGGCGGCGGCGGCGGCAAAAAGTTGCGCTAAAGAGAGAGCTTGCGAAAATGGCAAGCGCCTCCACGGGCCATATCTGAAATTACACACCCTCGCGCGCGCTCGTTCCTCGTATATATCCCGCGAAAATCAGCGGATTTACGACGCGGAAAGAGCACCGACTCTGTGGCCGATGCGCGCGTTAAATTTCTCCGGATAAGGCAAGAGTAACGAGCAAAGTGAATTTTACGCAAAACCGTATATTGTGGCTCCGATGTGCCATTATACGCGCTCCGTGTCAAATGATTCAAAGATGAGTTTGGATTGATTAGTGGGAATCGCTGATTTTAATTTTAGGTATTGGTATATTTTATCTTTCGTTGCGGAATATAAAGTTTGATGAATTTCAGAAAAGAAGCATTGACCTTTACAATTGGTTTCCGTTCTATAAGTAATAAGATTATAAAAAGTTGATCATAAAAGAAGAAATTTAATCTTTAAATTAGCGATTCATTTAACGAAAGTCCAAACAAACTATTTTTATCAAAAATATATACGTAAAAATATGAAATATGTATACTGTAAACAGCTAAAACACTTCCTTGCAGGAAGCATAACTTTTCCGACATTCGCAACCGAATCTCACTAAAAGAATCAGCGATAAAATATGTATAAGGAGAAACGCGAACTCGCACAAATTCGCGAATTACAATTCAAAGTGGGTTTACGGAAAGTCATATTTTTTCGATCCTCTGGTCCGATTCCGACGTACGTTCGGGTCGTGCTTTTCGCGCTCCAACGAAGACGCTCGGTCATATTTTTTTCTTTTCTTTACGTAATGATTCCCCGCGCGTCGCGCGAACAATCGCGGCGAAAGAGCGAAAAACCAACTTGTCTCGTTACGTTATACAGACTTTTGAGTGCGCCTAGCTTCGAGGTGAAGTAATCCGAAGGCTGCATTATACACAGGTGAAATAATGAAAGAAAAATACAACGTGTACAAGATCAGCGCAGTAAAAATAGATGGGCCGCCGTGTGGTCGACCGGTTATAATTACGTATTTCGGATTCATTTATTCCGCGATGAAAAATGCGAGAGAGCGCGGGAACTGCAGCACTTTTTCTATCTTTACGCGTGCATGTAATGCGCGAGGAGCCGCGAATTATCGGTGAATTATACCCGGGGTATGCGAAATTCGTGTGCCGCCGGCAGATGCGAATTGTTTAGTCTCTCGCTCGATCGACTTTTCGACGAGCGTTTATTTTCTTAATCTCTGTACCAGCGCAGTGTACTTTCGACTGAGTTTTCAGACATTGTTGCGGAATGATGGCTGATGCGAGAAGATAGTATTTCGTAATCGAGCGAATGGTTCTTTTTTCTTTTCTTGGGGTATACTTGTATCACTGCCTTTTTTAATGTACGTAAAAATATTAAAAGGGATTTCGTCAGCTTCTTATTTTCATATTTGTTCTATTTTCTTTTTTTGTAACGTTTTAATGGAGCATCCAAACTGTATAAAATAAACTGTATAAAATAAGATTGGCGAAATCATTAATAAAAGATGTATAAAAACATGGTAAGACTTTCATAAGAAATGCAGGAACTTTATTCACGTAAACATAGTACTAAGGTATGCATATGAGAAATACGAAGAATTTTTCTTTTAGAAATGTGCAAAATATTTCAAGATTCTTTCAAAACCCACTGTAAGGAAAGCTTCTTTAACATTGAAGAAATGCGTATAATAACGATGAAACGCCATAGAAAATTTTGAATAACAAAGTGATTAGGGTAAACAAAAGTGAGTCGTAAAGTTTTATGGCCCATCGCATAATGAAGCCAATCAATACAAAACCCAAACAACAAAAGCTATTTCCTCATAAGAAGAATGCCAACGGCACTAATTGCCGATCATATTGTGCTTGTCTTTAAATCAACGCTTATTGTCTAGCTGAATAGACCATTAATTTGAAAACAGGAAGAAGACTTTGCTTACTTTTACGAAACATTCAATTCAAATTAAAAAGTATAAAACTCATCGCACTGCGAGCTACAAAAAATGTATTTCAGTAGAACCTACAGTTTCGTAACTGCTCGTACCCAAGACTCTATATTTTCTGACTACTGGCCGTGCAGCTCTTCTATTATCTTGTTTATCTTTTTTCTATTTTGCACTTTACGTTTTTAGAGATTCAAAGATTGCGCGCGTTCACTTTTCAAATAGTTTATCTTATAGTGCTATGAACCGTTCAACAAACAAACGCATGTAACCTTCTTTATTGTCTTTACTAAGCTTTTAAAACTGTCATGCATGCAAGAGTATCTAATCTTCATTCCCCGCGTGCATGTTTCATGTTCTACTGCATACAACAATATTCAACACGCGAATAATATTTTAAAAAATAAAGAAAATAACAATATATACGAGCACCTAGGTTTCGGTGAAGCTAAGAGCCATCTACAAACTCCGTCTATACTCTCACAGAGCAGTCAGCACTATAGATCACTACCTTACCTACAGCTACCGCATGCCGAAACACCCGGTTTCCTACATTACCGACGGTCGCTGCTCTCGTCCCACTAAACACGCACCTTATCCACTGACCAACTTTTCAACTCTCCAAATATAAACAAAACCAACTATCCCATCCGGGTGAAAAACACCTTTCCGAGAAAACCAAACCGCAACCAGTCTACCTTATCCACACCTCGGCGAACCGGCTTCGGGCGGTCTCCATTATTATGAGGCGGCGCTGCGATCTCCAACTCCACGAAAACGCGCAGCGGAGCCACACAAGTCACAGCGGAACCATACGGCTATAATATACAGAGGCTCGCGTGTGTGTTTCATGCGGCGGCACAGACGAACCGCGAGTGTGTACTTGGCGCGGGCCAAGTAACGGGAAAAAAGAGTCGCGCATTATAATGTAATGGCTGCGCGTGCGCTGCGCATTTTATATCCCCGCGTCTGACTGGGTGTACGTGTATGCATGTGTGTGTATACACGCGGAGCGAGGAAAATTTTATATACGCTGAATCTAACAGGTTGCCGCCGCGGCTGAGATTTTCACGCGAGATTCCCGCCGGCTTGGGTTGGTTTGTTTTTTTTTTGTTCCTTGCGCGTTGTCGATGATGGGCGAAGACTGTTGCTGAGTGACGCGCGCCAACTTGAGTAAGGGTGGTGCTTAAGTTTAAGATGGAGCTATTGTTCGAAATTAAGTTGCTAATGGGAGCTGCGGGCGCTATTATTTCAAAGCATATATACCGAAGATTAACTAATTGATGATTTGTTGGATAAAGTGCCTTTTGAAAATATTCCGTTTTACAGGGTATACATTGTTTACGTAACATATTGCTATAAAGTTAGTTCGTTGAGTAATAAATTGTGTAGACAATAAAAAAAATGTAATTTGGTGAAATCATCATCGTTTTTTTTTTGGTTCAGCACTTCAAATCAAAACCAGAAACACTTCTTTTAGAATGTAATAATTTCGAATGAAACAATTAGCTTGTTTTCAGTTACCGCTATTCCAATGGAGTTAATAAAAGATAATGAATTTCAGCCGTTGGAAATCTCTATTTCACATTTCTTATACTTTAGCTAAGTTAATATTTTGTTAAAATATGAATTATTTACAAGCTATAAAATAGTTTATTTAATGGTTAAATTTCCCATGTACTTTTGTATTTAATAAATATTATTCACGCTTGAGTTTTCTTCTGACACAAAGAACCTGTTTTCTTGTAATTCGATGAATCAAATGTAAAATATTTTGTCAACTTGATTATTCAATAAAGTATGAATGTACAAAGTTATGAAAAATATCTGAAGGCTTTGTAGATATATTATTTTAACTATATTATTTTTAACTTTTTAATCGAACGCACAATAATATAAAATCCACGACCGAACAATCTTTTACAATGTATTCATTTTTTTTGTTAACTGGATATTGAACAACCCTAAAATATTTAAAATAAAATGTGTTTTAATCCAGAAACATTTTTTAAAAATAATGGATTGCATAAAACGACTCATGGTCTTGCTGTAATTCTCGATTCATAAGCATTGACTTACTATCAGTAGAATCTAAAGTACAAATATACAGCTACAGATTAAAATGCAAATCTTTATCGCGTACGTGAACTTTTCGAAATCATAAAACTTATTCATTTATTACTTTACAGCGTGTTTATTTTCGTACTCGTTAATCCAAGTTTATTAAGACTAAGCAATAAACAAATTCACTTAAAGATCAAAGTTATTAATCTTCGATTAACATTCAACCAAATACAAAACAATCGACAATAACCAGCAGCAATGAGTAAAAAAGAAATCCAAAATAACTAAGTAAACGCGACGTCCTTTATAAATCGATGCACACGACTAAAATCTGCTCTGAATCTTACAGGTTGTCGCGGCGCAAGCGGCCCTCGTCAACAATGTGATTTTGCGCGCTTTTCACGCTCCAACGACTCTCAAGGCTTTTTTCCCGTACACGTTTCCCAGAAAGAGAACGAAAACGTTATAAAACTTATCGTTTGGACGAAATTCCATCGACGCGTTCGGCATTATTTTTAAAACTCCGAATAATCGTTTTTTAATGTCGACACGGCAGTCGATAGCGTTTAAGGTATCGACATGTTTTTTTCCTGCGCACAATTCATTAGTTTCATAATTCGATACTAGATTCGTGATCTGTATAAGAGCTAACGAGCATTCTTTTTTTTCTTCACGTACGTTTACCCACGCGCAATTACGAACACTTAAAAACAAATAACAAGCACGACGCGCGCGAGCACACGGATTTGAATGAGCATTCGAATTATCGCGCGGATATATACCATTGCACTTAATAATTCCAGAATTACGTAAAGTCATGTCTCTCTCTCTCTCTCTATCTCTCTATATGTCTCTCTCGGTCGAATTTTAATAACATACAACAGTGGATTACGCAACGGCGCAAATTAAATATAAAATTCAAAGTATACCCATCCGAGACACCTTCTCTCGATCCACTCGCTCCTCCGACTTTCCAACGTTCCCATTGTTACATAAAAAAAAAACAAGAACCCAACAATCGACGCAGAAAAACAGAACAGATCTTTCAAAACAAATCTTGCCCAACGCGCGCGAAAATTCCTATTCAACTTAAATGGCGTAAGATATGCCCAGAGAGATGAGCAAAACCAAAAGAGCCGAAATACGCCTTTGATATAGGCTGAATAGTCGCGTGTGTATATAGTGAAAAGAAACCAATCGAGTATCAGTGGTGTACAAAGGATTCGTAATCGACGCAGCAACGCTACATAGGCGCGCACCACACGTATACACGCATACATATATATATAGAACCGCAATGTATAATATACATATATCCAAGTCTGGATTACTCACTTTTGCTTGTGTATCCTCGGCGGTGCGTTCGCTCTTGTCCCGGCTGCTGAAGCGGTTCTGCAAGACAGAGAGAGAAGAAGAAAAGCAAAATAAGTACAAACGTCACATTCGTCCCATTACATGCTACCGTCGCCGGCGCGCATGTCGCACAGCGCAAAACGGCGCGTTTGCTTTCGATGGCTAATTAAAGAAATTAATCACGTATGAGTATGTATCCGCGTGTGTGATGCATCGCGAAGAAATGCACACTGCCTGCCGCCGGTCGTTTTATTGATTCTTTTTTTTCTTTCTTTTCTTTTTTTTTTCTTTCTTTTTCGTTTCTCTTTCTTCGACAGCGTTCGTAATGTATATGCTAATGCTAAGGCTTAGTTTGTAATAATTACGAAACGATAATAAATACGAAGTTGAGCTGGCTACACTTCTTGGAAGTGCGTTCGAGTGCGCAGTTATTTCTTTTTTTTTTCTCTCTTAATCGCTGCGAGAAAGAGGCTTTTAAATTATTGTTTTTAATTGTTGCGTCGTGTACGTGTGTGTGTTTTTATTTTCGAATCGCGCGAGGAATTTCGCGCGAACTGTATGCACGATTCTTTGTTCGAAATGGGTTGTTAGCGACGATAATGGTTAAACGTGAGCGTTTTTTATTGGGCGGTCGTGTGGATATGACTTTGTATACGTATATGCGATGTTGGTACTGATGAAATTCTTGCCGGACGTATTCACGGCTATTAACGATTTCGTGGAAATATCAATAGTCATACTCGATCAGAATTTCTTTTCTAAAGCATGTGTATATGCGTAATGCTACGGTGTTTCGATATACGTGCATATATATGAAGAGAAACGTTGAGTCAATAGAGGCAGTGTAAAAATGAAAACAAGTTCGCGCAATGATATCCACGCGTGCACTTTCTACTGAATTATATGCGCATAATCTGCGGGGTATTAACGCAAGGAAACTTAAAGAAATCGCCTCTTTCTCACTTTTTCTCGTGCGCGCGCACGAGTTTCGATCTCTACACATTAAAAGTCCTGCAAAAACAAGCCACTGATCAGCTGTCGATAACGAAAACAAACAGAGAAAAAAAAAAAAAGACCTCACCCCCATCCTCGTAACCAACTGTCTGAACCGCTTCATCCTTCCCCTGTCGCACACCTCTTCGCGATAGCCCGACAAAAACAACACAAGACACCACCGAAACACCTCACATCATCCTCAGCCGCACAACAGCAGCACAACGACAACACATGGCGCAGCCTTCGCGCGAACGAAAGCGAAACTGCACCGCAGCGGCGCAGCGGAGACGAAGCAGAAGAAGAAGAAGATGAAGATGAAGAAAAAAACGACACTATTGTATAAAGCAAGCGACTGCAGCAAAGTCAGATGCGCGACTGAGGCGCGAATAGCGCAGCCGCCGTCGCTGTCGCCGTCGTCTCTTTGCCTTTCCGCCTCTTTATCTCGCCACTGCCGCTGCCGGTGCTGTCGTTCGTGTGTACAGACCGCGACTCTGACTCGACGCGCGACTCTGTTCTTCCTGCCGATAGCGCGCGCGCGCAACTGCACGACTAAACTAAAACTATACCTACTGCTCGGCCGCCGCCGCCGTCACCGCTGCTGCTGCTGCTGCTGCTGCTGCTGCTGCTGACTCGAGAGCGCGCGCGTGGATAATATGTGTTGCTGTTGCGCGCCGCGCGGCAAGTTTCGCCGAGGAAATTCCAAAGGCGGGGGAGACGCGCGAATTGATACCGAGAGTTGGGCGATGTGAATGGCCATGAGTGTGCGCTGAGATGGACCTGCATTATGGTGCACAGTAGTAGATACTGTTGGTCGCACTGGGATGATAAGGAAGGATCTTCTGATTGAGGTCTTTATTTCGCTTATGCAATGGTAAAATCTGAATATTGTTGGCAAACTTGACTTTTTAGGAGGTGAATTGAGTTGCTAGTGCGGTAGAAATAAAGAATACGCGTAATAATAAGGATAGCGCGCGATGACTAAATTTGGGCAACTGCGAAACCACAGCACCTCCATTGATATCGAATATGACCTTACTGCTTTTTATACTCGATGTTTTTTCGAATAATTAAAATAGTGAAACTCCGCTTGAACGAGGATAGCCACGAGATAACTCTTGCTCTTATTTATGCTGGATCGGTTGAAGAAAAAAAAGAAGGAATGACTGAAAAAGAAGGTTATTCCAAGTTAAATGGACGCCTGATGTTTTTGTTTTTCGCTGGCGCAAAACCGTAAATATCGGTCTTTAAGGCTGTTGTGTCAAGAGCTGCCAAGACTGACATATGGAGCGCTGGAAATTTTGTTTTTATCACAAACCCCTTTCTTATCGAATCTGCAGCGATGACTCTGCCTTTGCGACGATATATAGTTCATAGTCGGATTCTGCTCAATGGACCAAGAGCTGAAACTTTTATAACACATGTCTCGTTTTTATTCTCGCCGAGTTCTACAGCGGAAGCAGGAAATGAACGATCCTTCTCGCGTTAACTGATATTTTTAGATACGAATCAGGAACACGTATATAGTATAGCCATTAGCTCCAGCCAAGACAAACTTAGAATAAAATTTATGTAATAAATGAAAGTGCTAATCCAAATACACTCGATTCGATAAAGCCCCGGACTATAACTTAATTATTTTTGAGGGAATTAACATTACCTAATTCGCTCGAAAAGCCAGGCGCAGATGAATCTCATAATCTAATGTACGTAATAGGCTGCATAATTCGCGTCCTGCACATTCGCAACGTATCGTCTCAAAAACCCATATTACGCAACGTTCTAAATTTAATATAGCTGCATAATGTTATCGACCCGTCGATCCTCACTGTTCCGAAACAATAACGAACGCGTGTGCGATGTCCACGCCTGCGACGCAAAAGGCCACTTTTCAGCGACTTTAATCGACAAACGGGACCGCGAGGATATTCGAAATTTTGCGCACGATCGCTACACGAGTACTAAACGTACGTGTATACGTGTGGAGAGAGAGAGAGACACAACTTATAAATGTGCGAGCGAGCATAAACAGATGCGCGCGTGTATTGGAAATTGTATAATGAGTAATCGAAGAGGCGCGCGCGGGACAAGTGACGCGTCGGGAATCGCAAATAAGCGCGGATATGCTTCGCGTACATTTAACCTGTAAGTACGCTCTTTTTTTTTTCTTTTTTTTTTTCGACAACGGGGAAATGGGGCGAGATTTGTTTCTGCATTCTAAATATTATTTTTGCGATGTTATTAAGCGCTTCGATAAGTGTCGATAAACAGTGGTAACAATCTATACTGGTCTAGTCTTCGCAAGTCTCAATACAGCTTTTACCTATGCTTCTAAGCCAATACAGGGTGAATACAAACATATAATACTGGTTTTGAACCACTTTTTTCGTTCATTGGAGAAAAAAAATACGCACGTTACAACGTGATATATTATGCCTGGAAATATTATTCATTTTCTGCATTTTATAATGAGGTATTCTTCCTGCTTGATGATTCATTGCAGATTAAATTGAAAAGAATAACCAATCACTAAATGGTTTTAAAACTGAATGCCTTTATTTATATAATCCGTTATGAATACCAATCGCTTTATCCGCGTTCTCCGAATGTTGTATCAATATTATAAACTATGTTTCAAAATAAAAAAAACAAATAATTAGCAATTTTCCAATCACTTTAGCAATATTGACGATAATGCAAATTGATCAAACGAAGGATTTGTTTTTATTGTATAAATTGCAATTTTCCTGTTTTAGATAGATACTCACGGGAATCTGACGCAACGAAACGCAAACCCAGCCGAAATGCACAGCAGCAGGCGCAAGACAAACAGAGAGACCCGCAACAAGATTCACACCGCGTCAAATGATTAAGTCACTGACCGGTTGATGCTGTGTACACACACACACACACACACACACACATGTATATATGTATATATGTATATACAATATACTCACGTGCAGCGAATTCGCGGTTTCCGTCGTAGTCGTTGTACTCGTCGTCGTCGTCGTCGTGGTCGAGCCGGCCGCCGCAATCTGATTCCTGTTCTCTATGACTGTCTTTATCTGCTCGAGCACCTATAAATCAATGATTCCACGGGGCATTAAATGCGGCAGCGGAGAAAACTTGCGGAGCTGAGGGGAGATGGTTTATGAGTTTGTTGGAACGGATAGAAAAAAAAGGCCTGAGTAAACGTTCTGACGGAATATCGGGCGATAAAAATTTATCGGGAAATTTGCTGTGTGCGGACGATGTTATGGTGAGAATCGTAGTGTTTTAGTCAAGGTGATAGAAACGGAAAGGATGTGATGGCTCTCTATTACATATAGTTTCAATGGTGATGAAAGATGACAATATTTTTCAATTTATGGGAAGAATTTTTAAATAATTCAAGACTAAATCAAAATTATACAGTTTTTTATTACATGATTAGATCTTATCTAGAATTCTTTTTAAATACCATCTTTCCAGGCATTTTATTTGAGAAATATTAAAAAAAATTTCATCCATTGAAATCATAAAAAGAAACATTTAACAATCCAGATCGAACATAACATTTGCTCGTAAAAAGATATGCAAAATCAGTTTTACAGTTTGCCAGCAGGGAAACAAGCGTAAAACGCGCGCGCGATATAAACTCAGTCGGTGCGAGAGGCGCGACGCGGTGGTAATTAGGTCATCTACACGATATGACAAATACTGAAATGTACGCATAATAACTTACCCGCAAGGATATCCGATGCCTTTGCGCTGTGTGCGAGTCTTTGTGGTCCGTGTCGTTGCTGCTCGCTTTGGCCGTTCGTCGCTGTGAAACAGTAACCGAAAGATCGGTAATTAGATTTAACGCTATTAGCTGCCAATGTTTACGTAAGCCTATAAAGGCGGAATCTTACGCAATTAAAAATATTGTTGTTTGGAAAAAATAATGGAATTGGATTTTGAGCTCTGCGTTATCTGGCGCGTAATTGCTTTCACTATTGATAACGGGCGCGCTGGAAAAATTCATTTCAAAATTATTTAAACGTTATAGTCCGACGTAATATATGCGCAAATACTTTTACGATAATAGGGACCCGTAGAAGCAAATAGATCAAGCAGATTTTTCTTCGAGTATCGCAAAGGAAAGTAAACGAATCGAAAACTTACTTCCTTGCCTTTCGGATTCCCTTAATTTCAAATATCGACGAAAGCCCAGCGTCTCTCTTATCGAAGTCCATCATCAATAAAACATCCGAAGCGACCGTAGGATCGTAATAAAGCAATTAAAAGCCGTACAAATCAATTAAGAAATAAAAAGTATGGCCATGCTCGCGGCTTTAAGAGAAATAGAAAATCGAAAAGATCCACGCGAATTTGACTCGCTCGCGCATGTCGAGACAAATCCCGTGTGCGTCGAGATGCATAATGCATTATACACACAGCCAGACTGCAGCCTCTCTAAGACTATTACGAGAGAGGCATACGCGATATTCCACTACGGCAATAACGAGGAAAAACTCGGTGCGCCGATGGAGTTGGGCGACTTTCTTCGGCTATCAGAACGGAACGATTCGCTGCTGCTGTTCTTGGACACAGCTGCTGATTGCCTTTTCATTCCTGCGTTCCGTTTTTTTTTCTGTTTTTATCTCCTTTCTTTCTCTCTCGGTTGGCGTTGTTTTTTTTTGCAGTCTTTATTGTTTTTCGTCCGCGGGAGACTTTTTCGTGGAATCTGCGTCTGCTTAATTGCTCGTGCAGTGCCAATTTGCGCGCCGAGGCTCTCTCTCCTTTTATTTATTTTTTTTTCTTCTTAAGTTTCTCCGCCGTTTTGAAAATCCGCGTAGATTTTACGTCCGATAGCGAGGTTTGATTGTCGCAGACTTTGCCGAATTGGGGTTTGAATTTTTACTGTAATAATTGATCAATGGTAAAAGAAAAGGGCAAAAATAAATTAAAATGAAAAAAATATTCGTTCAAATCTGTTATTTGCGTCCAAAATAAAATCTTTTAAAAAGTCTTTCAATGTACGCATACGTTAAAGTTAATACTTTCATTGTAGTTCGAATAAAATTTAATAAACATATGTATGATATATGTTCATAATCTATAAATTAAATTGTGGTTTTTCATAATTAATACGTAGGATCATTTAAAACACTCAGTTAGACATCGTGAAAGTTCCTCACGTTTTTACGAAGGTATAAAAGCATTTTTTTCCATCTCTTTCAAGAAGGTATATATGCAGGATATTTTTACACTTTCTAAAACTAATTATGAAATTACAGTTTAATTGTGCTATCTTCAGAATAATTGATGGAATGTACACAAATTAATTAAAGCTAATAAGATGAATATACTTTGCAATTAACTTCGGGTGTCAGATAAGAACTGTAATTATACTTCGATTCTTTTTTTCTTCATGCAAAATATTTTGCCATTTCTAGATTGATCAAGTATAACGTGATTTCAATACTTCATATTTCAAGTGCAAAAAGTGCAATTATCAATTTGTTCTGTAATTATATTTCGATTCTTTTTTTCTTCACGCAAAATATTTTGCCATTTCTAGATTGATCGAGTATAACATGATAACAAGTAACAAAAAGTACAATTATCAATCTGCTCAGTTGAAAAATCAACGCGAAGCACGAATCTACGAAAAAAAGTAATGCAGTCATCCTTAAGTGAAAACCTTTTCGTTTTCTAAATGAAATTAATTCTTCAATCGTTAATTAACTATAAAATAGAAGCACGAAAGTTAAAGCAAAACATTCATAACCATCTACGCAATCTCTCCATCTCCATATTTTTACACCTATAAAGATACAAGATTCATCTGAGCCAAGAACGCACGTCCTCCCGCACGTATACTTTATTCCAACGTCAAGCAAGAGCAAGTGCGTTAAACCGTATCGGAAATCCACGACAGCCACTAATACAACCCCGTCCAATAGCGTTGGAACAAAATTTGGGCCACCGCAGTCCGAGAGGAAGGAAGTATATTATAGAGGAGCGAACGATATGCTTACCTCGAGGCTCGCGTGCATGTCGAGGGAGGAGAGGGGACGAGTGTGGGGCACCTCGCCGGGAAAGACGCTGTCGTGCGAGACCGAGAGCTGAGCTACGCCGCCGCTGTTGCGCTGCAGATTGGCGAAGGACTCCTCGATGCCTCGCCGACGCAGGAACAGACTGAAAATCACAATATTTCCATTTTACTTTATTTTTTCTTTTTAAGTCTAGGATACGGTGCGGCGCTTTTTAAAAAGCTGCGATTATTAGAGGATTACAATTATTCGTAAATTCGTTGTGAAAGATTTTATTTGCATAGCGTGTAATGAATTGTAAGGTTAATGCAAGCTCAGCTTGTAAAAAGGCTTTCGTGTTCTGTTTTCCTATCGCGTCGAGACAAGAGAAAACAATTTCAATGTTTATTGCATAATAAAAATGTGTCGCGTAATTCTTGTGTATACACTGTGATCAGATGAAATTTTGCTTTACGTGCTCCGCGCAAAGCTTTGATCGCGATCTCCGCGGTGTGCACATTTATCTTTTACTCCAACACACACACACACACACACTAACGAAATAAAAAAGAGTTTTCTTTTCTATCTTAAACAGTGCCTCGAGTATTAGGTCACGTGGATACTGATAAGGTAAAATAAATACTTCTTTGTAGTTGGTAAATACGATTTGGTGTACTATCTTCTACCGTAACCTTGTTTCTTATTAGCAACGCTCCGAGGCGTTAGATTGAAAATTAGTAAGAACTATGTTTCTGATTAGTGCTGCTATTGTATTAGAAGAGTGTAATGATATAATGACTATTTTTTATGTAAAAAAATTTATATCAAACTTGTAATATTATTAATGCCCGATGTGCATATCTTGCACAGAATACGTAACGCGATATTTTTATGATTTGCATAATTATTTGTATAGATATTTCGCAATATAATAAATTTAACATAATTATACCAAAATTCATATCTAAATAAATAGATATAACAAACGTTCCAAAACCAATTAACATCGTTTTTAAAATAAAAATACGAATTCCAAGAGAATTCTCGCGAAAAGTTTTGAAACTACGGGTGTGTACAAGATTAATAAAGTAAGCACAACATAAAATAGATAAAATACACCACTGATATTAAAAAGAAAAAGGAAAGAAAAACATAAATCCACGTGGAAAAATATGCGCTCTATAGCTAATAAATAAACCGAGATCAAACCTCTCGAATATTCCCTTTCGACTCGACACATCAAGGAAAGCGATAGCAGGAACAACGACCCAATGGCACTTAAAAAAAAATCAATGTGCAGGTATAGGTATATAGAAACTGACCGATCGCGATCGCAAGAGTCGGTGAGTAGCTCGCTGGCGCTCCTGCTGCGTATCTCCTCGGCCCGTCCAGCGGGATCCCTAAGGGTCACCTCCTCCCGGTCGCGCATCGTTATGTGCTCGCCGCTGACCTCGCGCTCGCTCCCAGAGCCACCAGGGCCGCCCAGTCGAACATCAGCGGCGCCTCGGCTCTTCTTGCGGAAGATGCGACGTAGACCTCGTAGCGGATGGAAACGTCGCTTTTTCGGCTCTGTTGGAAACGAAGATGCGATTAGCACTGTGACATGATGAAATGGACCTTTTTAATTTTTCATATAATATGTATATATAAGGAATTTCATGATCATTGTATTATAATGGTTCGAAAAAATTGTGTTTCGTTAAAGATATAAATATTCACGAGCTTTCGTGTTTGCATATTGATGTTAAGAGTTTATTTTTTTTATATATAATTAATCATTACACAAAATTAAGTAAACTTGGGTTTTAAAGTCAACCTCGTAAATTCCCGATCCATCCCACCGCAAATCTTCCATTCTGACATCGCGCACAGCATTTACACGCCACTCCATTAGCTTTCAAAACACACCTTTCTCTCTTAAGCCCAGTAAAAAAATACATACGATCAGCTTAATCACCACGTGCCAGCCCTCCCAAATCCTTTCCTTCCCTCCCCTAAAAAATCACAGAAAACCCAATGCACCCGTCGATTTTACAGGAACTGCTGCTCTGCAGATCGTCAAACAGAAAACGAGGATATGCCGTTACACATCACACACGTATATAGACGTGTTGGTCGAGGCACTCGTTACCGCCCGGATGGCTTTTAATTGCGCGTGAGAGAGAGAGAGAGAGAGAGAGAGAGAGAGAGGGGAGAGGACGGGAGGCAGCAGCTGCAACAAAGAACAAGTGCTCTTTCTCTGTGGATTGTTAAGCCCCGGCAGCTCGACGAAAATAAAGAGAAATAGGCAAAGGGGTCGCTCGCGCGGCCAAGGTATTACGGGGGGAGCGGATATGTGGGCACTTTGGCGACCCTCTGCACCGAGGAACTCTCCCTTTCTTTTTCGCGCTTTTCCGCGGATACGTTTTGAATGATGTCGACTGTCGTGGAAGGGGCAGTTTCTTTGGGTGAATGGAAATTTAGGTTAATATGTGGTTAAAACAAAGTTTCGGGCATGTTTATTTTTTGTATGCAGTATTTGAGGAAATATAGGTTAATTAAGTCAGAAATGGGTACAATGAGCTATATTTATTAATATATATATTTATTATTAATTTGTTACATAATCTATATTAAAAGTTAAATAAAAAAATAACAAATATTTTTTCCCCAAAACAGAACAATAACATTTACGATGTAAAAAAGCTACACCGTCCATATTCAATAAAGCAACAGACGTAGAAACATAAAAAGAAGCTCTCGATCGTTAGTGGCTTTTGAACGGTGAAACGTTAAAGCATCGACATACACGTCAATCAAAAGGCGAACTACAAGATACGCACACATATCATCATCTCGCTGACATTATTAGACGTTCCAGGAAGGTAATACATACACGACGCCCTTCAAACGTTGGGGAAGGGGAGGGGAGGGGAGAAGGAAAAAAGTTCATCAAAACGAGCTCGCCGCACAAAACCTTCATCAATCAGAAATCCACGTCGACTAGTCAAGGGATACCCAGAGCAAGAGAGAGAAATCCCAGTGAAGCAAAGGCTATATATAGAGTACACCACGTAAGTATATCCATATGTGTACCGTATACCCCCGATGCTCTCACTCCACCCACAGAGCAAACATACGCACACATACACACGACTTTTCAATCGAGTCCTCTTGCGTGTGTGCGTGTCTCGATGAAAGAGGGACTTACTAATGAAAGAAGAGAGGCAGAATGGCGCACGCGTCTATGTATGTTTTGCGCTGCAGCGCCGCAGCAGAATCTCTCCTCGCTTCAAGAAATTTAGAGAATATCCCTTTTTTTTCTCTCGCGATCGACTCGCTGATTAGCGATGAGGCTATCGTTCGCAAATACTGAATAAGAGAGGATTGCACGTGGCGCATACAACATATATAAATACGGTCGATGCGTGTTTATTGCGCTTATCTTATCGAGCGAGGAGAGCAAAATATTTAATACCAATGGTAGCAAACACAACGTTGGTTGGATTTTACAAGAGCGAAATATAGGAAGTGAAGTTGACGGAGGAATTGGTTTTTATTAAATTTAAAAAATCACGTGTTTTTTACATTTGTGTGCCACAGGTACTGTGTTTTTCACACGAATGCATGTGTTGCATCCGAACGAGTATTAAGGTATATAGATACGATCTGTACAAACACTGTATAGAAAAAGTAAGAGTTGTTGAATTTAAAAATATATTAGCTAATGAAGAGAAGCTATCGTATTATCAGTATGTTATTTGGAATTATAGGATATATTCAAAGAAATCTATTCAATCAATGACTATAAATAACTTTCATTGACGAGATATGGACGTTGTTTATTGACATGTAATCTTTCCTATCACTCAATCCCTATTTCCCTCGAGTCAGCAAAATTCAATAAGCTTTTCTTTCGGCTTGCGATGTGCACATCGGCAAAAAGCAATCTCAAATTCACCCATCGCTACCCCAAAAAATAAAAATTCGAAACTGAAAGTAAGATCAGTGCTCGTCCCACTATATTCTCACACGTATACACTATACGTCACACATGCACGCACACACAGCGAGGCAGGAGGCAACTTTTCAATTGCGCGCCCGAATGAAAGAAGTATCCATGGGCGGATGAGAAAAAGGGTTGGCTGCGACTCGCACTCAGACTAAAATGGAAATATTCGGGATGATACTTTGGCGCGTGACGTCATTTCCCGTCTACGAGAGTGAGGGAGAGAGAGTGAGAGAGAAAGTTGGGGATATAGAAAGGGTATCAGACGGTCTTTTTTTAACCGCGGCGGGACGATTAAAACGCATCGGCTGAGGCTCTTGCAAGTGCAGACTGTACCTTTTTTTCGCTTTTGTTAAGCTTTTGTGCGTCATGGACAAGGGCGAAGAGAGAGAGAGAGAGAGAGAGAAAGCTCGCTGTCTTTTTCTCCTTCTCTTGTTGGATTTCTTTTTGTTTACGGTTCGGTGGTTTCCGGGGGGGTTTGATGAAGATTGGGCGTCTGCGAAAATCTCCCGGGGATTTTCAGGCGGAATCGAGGACTGATTTACAGCTGAGACGCGAATAATTGACTCTTTAAATATGAAGCGACGCGCGAGTAGTCGGGATGATTTGACAGCTGAACTGCGAACTTCTGCTGTCGAATTAGTTAATGTAGACTGTTTTGAGGTTGAAATTATAGTACTGATTGTAATCGTTTGGTTTACTTGGATAAGCGTCTATAATTATGTGCTTTTTGAAGTTGTTTATCTATGAATTATTTAGTTTTTCTTCTTATACTTACAGTTATAATTTTTTTGCACAAGTACTCAAATAAAATTATGATGCAAGTATAATAAACGCGACTTGATTAACATAAAACTTTAAGTAGATAATAATATATGTATTCATTTTATGCTAGTAAGTATAACAAAACAATCATTAATTAGGTCATTAAAACAAAGTGCAATAAAAACTAAAGTAAAGAACGGTTAATTTAAAAATCTGTAATTGGAAAAATTAATGCACAATATGTGCAAATTAATTCATGCGTACACTAATGTGTTTTTAACGTTCGAACTCATTTGCCTTTTTTTATTAAAGGCATAAAAGTTAAGCTACAAATGAGAGCAGATCAATCTTAGATAGACTCCATTGTTAGTGCGCCTAAACCACACCCTAAACTTCATGATCTATTCATTTGAAGTCGCTCAGGGAGTTAATAAGCGAAAGTAAAGCTAAAAGCTTAACTGCACACTTCTTAATTTGTAAAGACTTGCATAAATCATTGAACGCGTTAAACTACAAACTGTAACGATAAAGTTTTGCAAGAACATCACAAATAAAGTAAACAATTAAGTTTATTCCACCGAAATTGAGCAACATCTTTACGTTTAAAATTAAGTATGGAGGTTCAAATTGCGTGTCGAGGACATTAAGATCCGCTCACGGCGCTAGAGGATTAACAATAGCTTTTAAATAAATCATTTTCTTAGGCCACAATCACACGGCGGCGGCAGTGCGCTCAGACTGCCTCGAGTGTGTGTGTGTGTGTAATTGAAATTCTATTACGTGAGCCGATTTTCTATATGAAGCGCAATCCTCGGGTTTAATCTTTGTAAAAGCCGATATATCGAAGGAATCCACGATATCGTTATGTGGAGAGTCCGCGGATTCCGATAAAGCCGTTTTTAATTAAAAACACACACGCACTTAACGTTATTACACTAATGTATAACGTTCTTTTTTTTTAAATTACCGGCAAGTTGCAATTCGTCAACGGATTTCCCACGACGACTTCCGATTGTTTACGAGTGTTTACGGGTTTACAGAGTCTGGATGACTCGCTGTACGATACGAATATACATATATATAGGTAAGATATAGTGACGCGGGCACAATTATCTAATCCGAACGAAAAAGCCGAATGATAATGAGAAAGAATTGTTTGAACCGAAGGCCAATATATATACACTTGATCGTGGAGCCCGCGTGCAAAGAGGTCGCATAGATTCACAATCTAGAGCTCGATGATAACGACTACAATACTTTTTCGCGATAATGCACGTTCGATCGAACACCGCTTTTCTATACACCGCCTCAAAGTAAAGAATATCCTTTGCTGCTTTTTTCAATAAATAAAAGAACAGCGTATACATCCGTTGAGATTTATGTGTGACACGAGATGCAGTTCTAAAAGGTCTAACGATCGGTGAAACTTAACGACCGCCACTGAATTGCTTCAGTTTTGCTGATACACCACGAGCGCGAATGATTCAGAAGCAATAAATTTTCTTATCTATTTCTCTCGGCTCCGTTTTCTTTTTTACGTCATTGTTGGAAACTACGTTACATTCGACTCAATTAGTAATGCGCGATTGTTAATCAATTTTTGTCGCTGCGACTGATATCTGCATCACAATTAAGTAATAGACTTCGGAAACGAATCTCATTTTAAGAAGTTTTTGCCAACTAGCATTTTTTTCATTCAAACAGATTTTGAAGCTGTCTCTAGCAGAAATGCCGTGTAAATTAAAGCAGTGTACTATCTATCGGAGAGAAAAAGAGACCCGGTGTTTGTTTACTGCGCGCTTTATTTGAGCACAGCGTACAGCGCAGCCATATACAGAACCTCATGAAAATCCATTTCGCTATCTCGAAAAGACTCCGTCGAGGTGTAACCGAACGTCACGCTGTTTACACGCGTCAGCCAACCCTTTGACTGTTAATTACAAAAACTCAATACTGCCACACATAATAATATAACGTCAGAAGCCACCAGCTGTTCACACACATAAACCTCACTGCACCCACAATTGTACCCAGGCCATCAAGAAAAAAAAAAAAAGAAGAGACTATACAGGTACGCAAAAAAAATGAACGAATTACCGAAGAGATCGTCGAAGGCGTCGAGCATAGCTGCACTGGCACGCCGCGTATAAACACACTACGCGCGCTCCGAGAGCGAGGAATACCACCTTCGTACGGGTTGACTAGTTCGCGCAGTACTGAGGAGAAAAGAGCCCTCTGCGGTGATAGAGAGAAGAGACAAAGAGTGAGAGAGAGAGAGAGAGAGAGAGAGAGACTCTTAACGCGATTGACTTTGTCCCGCGCGCGCCTACGATAATGGATTCTATCGATAAGATTACAGAGGAACGCTGATTGGACGGAGGCTAGTTTCCATTATTTCTCTCTCTCTCTCTCTCCTCTCTCTCTGTTTGTCTTCTTTGCTTCAGCGATCCATTCTATATCACTCGAGTCGAGTGGAAATATATATAGCTTATACAGATATACAGGTTTTTAAGGTCTTGAGCTTTTGCGCATTCCCTGGCGCGCGGCTCTGTGCAGATGTGTACGTGTGAGTGTGTGTGTGTGCAGTTAGACGGCGCGCGCGGATAAACGAAATGAGAAGCCGTAGTAAGTGAATTCGCGGTAAAGCCGTCAAGATTCCCGTTACGAAGCGACCGAGGAGTGCACATATGCACTGCGCCTGGTGTGCGTCGATTGCGCGCGCGACTTTGGGTGATACAGTTCTTCTTGTGTTACTGTGTGTGACGTCCTTCTACGTTCGATGTGTGTATGTGTGTGTGTGTGTGTGTGTGTGTGTGTGTGTGTG
>UELU01120178.1:0-18476 GCA_900490025.1 Megastigmus dorsalis | reverse complement strand
AGCAAAATAAAAAAACATAATCTAAATAAAAGGCATTTAGGTTATGTTATAATTAAGGAGTAAGATTCTCCTCTTACTCGTTAAAATTATACAAAGTGATAGTAATTTATCGTCAAATAAATTACTATCACTAATTTTTATTAAAAATATATAATTACACTTACATTATAGCATTTTTTATAAAATAAATGCTATTTTTAAAAAAATATTTTTTATATACATTTTGTATATATTAAATGTATATAACTTTTTCATAACTGTTCTTATATAATAAAATATATACAAAATGTAAATTCATATAAATTATTTTTTATTTTTTCAATTTTCATAAATTGTATTTATTGCATTACGATATATTGTTGATTTATCTATATATAAACCGTTTTTTTTCATTTCTTTATATTTATTTTCTATACTTTCATAACTAGATATTGTTATAATTGTTCTTTTTTCTTTACCTTTTATTAATTCTTTATTTAAAAAAGAACTTATTTCTTTTTCTTGTTTCTTTATTTCGCTATTTTTACTTAAAACTTGTTGGGTTTCTTTGCTTTTATTAGTATTTAAACCTAAATCCAAAGAATTCATTAGTTTTTCATTTAATTTTTTAGCCATTATAATATCTCCTTTTGAAATAGTTCTTTTGTAAGTAAAAAGAATGGACTTTTATCTGTTAGTGTCGGATTTGACATCATAGTGTGTTTTTCTAAATTTATTGAAGCAGGAATAATTGTATCTAAAATAATAGTTGAAAATCCTGATTGTAAAATTTGTTCTTTAATAAAATTATGTGTTTTATTTTTTTTAAAATTATTTAAAACAATAGAATTCATATTATTATTTAAATGTAATCCAATTTTTTTTCATTTTTCTAAATAATTTTTATAGTCACTTAAAAATGTTTCTATACCTTCAAAACTAAATTTATGAGGAACTATTGTAATTATAATTTCATCTACACTTAAAAAAACATTTTCAGTTATTAAAGTATTTGTAGGATTTATATCAAAAAAGATATAATCATATTTATTTAAGTAATCTTTAATTTCTTTTAAATTGTTTTTTAAAATAAAATCTGGGGCGGTTTCTGAATTTAAAACTTGTAAAGTTTTTTTAATTAAGTTTTTATAGGATGGAACTATATCTATATTTTTATAATTGGATTTCTCAATTGATTTTATAAAAAGTTCTGATTTATTTGTTTGTAAACTATCAGGCATAAATCAGTATTTAATTAAACTCTCTTTTTTGGCTTCTTCTTTTTTTCTAAAAACATTTGTTAAGTTTGCTTGTGGGTCAATATCAAATAGTAAAACTCTTTTTCCAAGTTCTGCTAATGTTCGCGCAATTCCAACAGTTAATGTTGTTTTACCTACACCACCTTTTGAGTTTGCAAAAGTTATCATTTTCATAATAAAAATCTCCTTATTTTTTTATTTACATTTTGTATATAAAATTAACAAAATAAATACTAATTTAGTAGTATTATATCATTTATATATACAAAATGTAAACATATTAAATAAATTAAATAAAATCGTTTCTATTGCATTGAGTTAATATCTTTATTCATTAAAATAACACTCAATGCACCACAAACGACGATGACAAAACAAGCAATGAAAAATCCTTATTTTATAAGGGTTTTAGAAAAATAATATAATATTTCCAATATAAATTTATAAGGAAAAAAGATATAGTATTTTAGAAAAAACGCCAATATAAAAGTTACTAAGTAATAAAAAGTCATTTTAATAAATGACTTTTTATTTAAAATTTATTACTTAAAAATTATTTTTTTGAAGTAATAAAAATATTTTTTTGTAATTCATCAATTATCTTTTTTCTTAAATCATCTATTGAATTATATTCAAGTCTTCAAAGTCCTTTAATATCTGATGGAATATTTTTTTCTTTAACTTCTTCTGAATTATGAATAATTAAAACTTTATCTTTTTTCATACCTAATGAAAGTCCCAATTCTATTCAAACATTTTGAATATCTTCTGCAAAAAACTTTGAAATGTTAACTATTACATAATCTGCTTTCTCAATTTCCCTATAAATAGAATTAAAAACCGTTGTTGAAGAATTATTCTTTTCACTTTCGGGCAAGATATATAATGTATGCCCATTGTTTCTTAAAATTTCTTTTAAATCGTTCTCAACATCTTTTGAGTTAGAATTATATTTTGTTACATAAAATATTTTAAATTTATTATTAAAATTAATATTTTCATCAATTTCTTCTACAAATTCAGTATTAATATTAATGATTTGACAATAATCTTTTAAATAAATATTATAATGGTCAAGTATTCTTTTAGAAAAACTTGGTACTCTTTTTTTTTCTTCTTTTAAATTATAAGCAATTAAATTATTTAATATTTCTTTATCTTTTTTATCTGAAATTTTAATATTTAATGAAGTTTTTGCTTCATCATAAATCATTATATTATTTGCATATTTAGATATAATTGATAAACCATTATATCGTTTTTGTAAATATTCATATGCTTTGTTTTTATTTAAAAACAAACTAATATTTTCAAATCCTAAAAAAGAATAGCTATTTAAATTATTACTATCTTCATAAAAACTATTAATTAAATTTACAGAATATAATGAATTTGTTGCTTCTTCTAATTTTTTAGTCATTTCTTTAATTTTATTCGGGTTTTTTTCAATAACTGGCATTTAATTTTTTTCCTTTGCTATGTTATATATTATTTTTATAACATTTATTCTTTCCAATTTCATATTTCGTAGATGTTTATTTCTTATTACGCATAGTTATTTTATATTGTTTTATACATTATTTGGGTTTTGATATAGTAATGGTATTTATTTTGGTTTTTTATTGGAAGAAAAAAGAATAAAAAAACTTGTTTTTCATTAAACAGTAAAAACGATATGATGAAGACCATATCTTAGTGTTGTATTTTTTGTCTTGCTACAACTCTGGTTTTATGCAAGCTCTTATGCTTTGTTGATAGGGGAGAGAAGAATTCGGTAGGGGATTAGTCTAGGTTGTCTAATTCCGCTAATAATTGGGTGAGTTCTTCTTCTGATATTTTTGGTGGGTCGCCCTTGTTTTTTTCATATTCTTTGTTATAATCATTAACAAGAGAATTATTTTCTCTTTGTTGTAATTTAACATTTTTATTAGCAGAATACTTAGTTTTTACGAAAGAATGGTATTCTGCTTTTAATTTGTCGCTTTCAGCGCAAATTTGTTCGCGGGCTTGTTGGTAAGTTAAACCACTTAAAAAAGGGTTAATTGCTTGTTCTTTTTCGTATTTGCGTTGTGCCACAGTTAAATAATGCAATTCTTTAATTGCAGTGTCGCGAATTGCTTGATAACCCGCCAAGCGATATTTATTATTATCCTGTGTATTATAAATTCAATAAGTATAAAACATATCAACCCCAACCAAAAAGTATTTACCAGTTTTATCAATAAAACACATTTTTTTAGGGACACAAAGAAACTTGTCATAAATTTTGATTTTATAACTATCTTGGCGGGTAGGGTGTTGGCGAACAATTTTTTTCGGTAAGTAAAAATTAGAGACATGTTTATTCTCATCAAGTTGATTAAACACCTTATAAGGGTGATTATTTATCATCACAGTATGATAATTCAAGTTTGCTTGTTTTGTTGCTAATAAGGGCATAAAAACACTTCCTTTCTATAAATTGTGTGCTTGTTTTAATTGTTCTTTGATTTTGTTAATTTCTGTATAATATTTCTCTTTTTTCTCTTCGGTTAAGTTTTTAAGTCAGTTGCGTTTTCAATCAACCTGTATTTTTTCGGTTTCACTTTTTCATAAAATTTTAGGTGTAGTTGTTTTCATTTTGGTAATTTGGTCTTTATATTCTTGTTGCTTATCACCCATTAAATTATTAAATCAATTTTTTTGTCATTTGATTTCTGTATTTCGCAATAATACTTTATATTTTTTTAACTTTTCTTCTCGGGGGTTATAATCAATATTGGTATCAACATAACTTGCTCTTCGCATAATAATATGCTCCTTTCTAATAAAATATTTAATAAATAAAAAATAGGTAAAATGAACTTTTTTCACTCTACCTATACACAAGACAATAAATAATGTTATAATTTAACTGACCTACCAAAGGTGGGGGTTAAATTATGAACCCTAGTTAAGCGGTTTTCCAGACCCTTAATAGGTGTATAGAAAAATGACATGGGTGTCATTTTTCTTTTTATTTAGTTAATTTTATTGTACCACAAAGCGGATTAAATAATTTAATTTCAACTCCTTTTTTCAAAAACAAATAAAAAGGGAAATAACAGACCGCTATTTCCACAAACAAAATTATAATAATTGATACAACACATTCTACGGTAAATAAAATATGTTAAAATTGTCAGTGGAAACACAGTAAGTTCAAAATATGTTGTGTTTCCGTTTTTAATTGTCAATAGCAATTTAATTGCTAACAAACTCATTATATAGCAAATTATAAAATTATACAAATAATTTGTTAAAAAATAAAACCACCTTATTTTACTAAGGTGTTTTTATTTAAACCTAAATTATTAAAGGTGATGTAGTTTATCTACATCTTAGTTAATATAACATAATTTAATTGATAATGTTAAATTCTCTAACACTGTATTCAAGTTCGTTATTATGTTTATTCTTTTTTTCCATATATTTAATTTCAATTGTATTACTATCTTTAAATACTTTATTTAAATTTTCAGCGGTATCATTTCAAGTAGTACAATGAATATTTTGTCCGTCATCATTTACTCAAAATGAAAACAAATTACGGTTAATATCATTATCAATTTTAATTAACTTAAAAAATGCTCTATCTTTTAAAGTGGTTTGTACTTCTTTTGTAAGTAAATTATTGTTTTGAAAATTTCTGTACATATAAAAAATTCCTTTCATTAATTAAAGTATTTTGTAAGATAAATAATAATTTTTAAACTAATAAAAGAAACTAATAGTTAATGAATTAAATAAAATTAAAATACTTTAATTAATTTTAACACAGTTACAACAAGAAAAACAAAAAGAACAATTATTACATTTATAACAATTTAAAAAGAATTGTTCCATTTGTTTTCAATCACCATGTCCTATTTCATATTCTTTGTTGCATTTTGGGCAAGTAAATTGTCCTAATTTTGTCATTTGTGCTCTTTTCTATTCTAAATATAATTTTTCATCAGTTGTAATGTTGTTTTGCATTTGAATAAAATTATATAAGATTTGTTCGCGACTTAGTATTGTACTTTTAACATTATGTATTGGTTCATTGGGTTTAAATTGTGTAAAATCCCAAAAGTTATCAAAAGTAGTTAAATAAGGTTTATTGCGTTGGGAAATAATAACAGCACTACCAAAGGGAAGAGTTGCTAATTCTTCGGAACTCATAACTTCGCGCTTGGTTTTATTTTGTGATAAAGCAAGCCCGCCAAGCATATTGTTTTGTTTGGCAAAACTTTCGCTTGTTGATTGAACAGTGATTTCAGTGTATCCCATTTCACGCGCGATTGTTTCGCGGGTTTCGCTGTTTCCACTCATTAAATAATATTTATATGTGATATTGGCAAGAATATTGTTTCTTGTGGCGATATTGTATTTTTCGTCAAGTTGGGCGAGTGACTGAACTACAAGCATAAAATGAATATTACGACCACTAGCAACACTTATCATTTGGTTAATTACAGATATTTTAGGAAAATTACCAAATTCATCTAAAATATAGTAAATTGGACGATGATATTTTGTAATATTGTTTTTATCAAGATCATTAATTAATTTGCTATAAGTTTCGGTAATAAATAAAGAAATAAAGTCGTAGGTGCTTTTTTCTTCATCAGGAAAAATGATAAAGATTGCTAGTGGTTTGGTGTTGTCAAATTTAATTGTTGTTTTAGCAGTAATATTTTTAATTTTTGATTGTGCAAAAACAATTAAGGAACTGGTTAACTGTTGAATAATTCCTTCTGTTGTTTTTTGTGCCCCACGAATAGTAGACCCGCAGACTTCAATTACCCGACTAAGATAATTTAATTCTTTACTTTTTGTTTCAATACTATCTAAATAATTATTTAAGTTTTCATAAATCGTACTATTTAAGTTGTATTGGATATTAGCAAAATTAAATTTATCTAAGGTTATATTGTTGTCTCATTCTGCTTGCTCTAACATTGCTAAAATTATGCCTTCTAAAATTTTTTTAGCACCATTGCTTCAAATACTATCGTTGCTTTGCGGAATTATCATATCAATAATTTTAACAATTTTATCTTGCGCTTGATTACGAACTTTTTCAAGGTCAATATTTGTTTTATGATTAGGGTTTCTAACTTCTCATTGGTGTCAAACTTCTTCTAGCGGATTTCAAAAATCACTATTTTCATTACGCAAATCTAATTTAAAAATTTGATAACCTTGTTCTTTTAAATTTGTACTATGTAGTTTATAAAGTTCACCCTTAGGATCTGTAATTATCATTGTTGGTTGAATACTACTTTTAGAGAAAATTTGGATTTGCGGATTGATGATAAGTGATGTTTTACCACTTCGAGTTGACCCAATTAAAAGACTATGACCAATATCTTTGGTAATTTTATATTCTAAAATACTATTATTTTGTTTTAATTTAGTATTAACAATAAAACCAATGTCTTTGTTATTTTCGTTGTTAGAAATAAGTACATTATTTTTGTTTCATAACATTGTTGTAAAAATATTGTTGCTTTCTTTTTCAGTCATTAATCTTCCGCTAGCTAGTTGATCAGATAATTTTTTACTTTTTTGATTATTTCAAAAATTATAATAACGTTGTAATCATTTTCTTTTATTCATTTTACCTAACTTTAATAAAATTAAATGACAGATACTTTGTAAAAGAAAACAAGGTATTAATCAAATAAAAATATATTTTCATTGGTAAATATTAATTGTTTTTAGTTTGAAATAGTCAACTAGTAAAAATACAATTGTTGTTATTATAAAAATTGTTAAAGGTAAAAAACAAACAAATTTAATGATATAGTCCATTGGGTCGTTTTTATCATCAATTGTTTTTGTTTTGCTATATTTTCATGGTCAAGCAAAAAATACATAGTAGGAGAATAATAAAAAATATAATATTATTATAAGCAATTTATGAATATCTTGTTTAAAAATCACTCATTTATTTTTTTCCATAATTTATGTTTCCTTTCTTATTATTTGTGGCGCACTGAGTTAATATTCTTATTTATTAAAATAACTTTCAGTGCGTTACAGATAATGATTTAAAACTTACTTGTCTGTTTTTGTTCTTTCTCGGGTTAGTTCTAATTTTTGTTCTTTGTTTTGTTCGCGTTGCTTTGATATTTTGTTAATAGCACTTAATTTTCAGTTTGCTTCTTCTTTAATATTTTGTGAACAAACTTTTAATTCTTCGTTTGTCATTGTTTTAAAAGTTTTCTCATATTCGCGTTGGCGAGTATAGGGTAATGTTTGTTTTAATCTTTCAACTCGTTTATAAGTATGTAAATCTTCGTTATTAAAATGACCTTCACGAGTTAAAGCAAGTTCGTATTTACTTAATCGGCTTCAATCAATGTTTTTTAAAACTGGGTTTTGATTAAATAGTTCGCGTAAATCATTATTTGTTTTAATTAACCGTTGTTTAGTAATAATTCCTTTTGATCCAATTTTTCCCTTTGGATGAATTTGCACTCTTTCTTGCCCATTTTTCATATCATGTGTAATTGTTTGTTCGCGATTGCGTGGTAAAAAGTGATAATGAAAATGGGGGTTTGTTTCGTCCATATGTAAGTATATTCCGCGTAAATCTTCGCCCAAATCTTTTATTAGATAATTTTTGACAGTGGTAATTCATTCTTTTTGGATAATATCAATGTTTTTGGGTGTCATTCCTTGTTTTAATAAACTGGTTCTTGTAAAAGTAATTACATTATCTGCTTTGACAATGGATTTTATGGTAATAGATTTGTTTAAACCTTTTTCGTGAGCTTCTTTGATTTGTTGGCGATATCATTGGTTATCGCGATTGATAATATTAATTTTATCTTCTCGTGTTAAATCGTTGTTTTTCTTAATTACTCAGTTATTATTTTCGTCACGAAACATATATTCATTTAAATATGTTTTATTGTTGTCAATATTTTCATTTTTGTAAATATCGTTTTTACTAGCGCGTAATTGTTCAATTGCAATGCCACTATGCAACTTTTCTAAGGAAATTTTCCTTAAATTTGGTGCGACAGATAACTTATATTTTGTTTTATGGCGTGCATTTTGTTTTAGTAAATAATTAAAGTTATTAATAATATATTGACTATAAGTTTTATTGCTTTGTTGTTGATACAAATTGTTTTTACTAATATCTTGATTGTTTGTTGATGAATATTTTGTTAAAAATATTTTCATCATTTTTTGAAGTTTATAATTACCGTATAGTTTTTTGTTTCGTGAGGTGGTGCGATAAAAGTTTGCGCGCTTTTTCTTGCCGATAGTGTTGTTGTACATAACACCATGTCCCTTCTAGATAATTTTTGCTGATATTAATTGTTTATTGGCTATTATATATTATATCATTTTTATTTAATTAGGGTATAACTCATTATACCCTAAAATAAAAAAAGATGTTTTGAATAAATAAATTTTATCAAAATAAAATAATAACTCTAAAATTAGGAGTTATTATTTATAGAAATTTAATATTATTCTGAATCTAATTGAAAATAACTACCAATTGTATTTGTAATAATTTTTCAACCGTGATTAGAATTATTGGTAAAGTGATTGTCAATTTCTTCAAAATGATTAAACATAATTTTAATTAAAATATTAATATCATCATCAGAAATTGTACCACCTCAACCACTATGATCTTCTTTATAAAAATTACTAATTTCTAATTTGATTTTATTTTTAAATTCTTGATAATTATTTGCATTTTCTTGATAAATTTGTTTAATTTTATCTCATATATCACTATTAATATCTAACTTTAATTGATCGTGAGCTAAAAATTTATAGTATTTTTCAATATTATTATATTGATTATGTGATCCATGTTTAGCTATTTGTGTATTATCATGGCCACTTAATCATCAAATTATTGCTGTTCCAGCAATTGCTAATCCCCCAATTACTAATGATAAACCTAATGTTTCTGGTGCTAAAGCTGCAGCAGTACCAGCTTCTGCTCCAATAACTGCTCCTTCAGTTGCTACAACTGCGGTTCCTTCTACTACTGATAAAGTTTCTGGTGCTGCTAAACCTTCTGCTACAGTACTTTCTGATAAAAGTGGGGTCATTTCTACTGCTTCCCCTGTTTCTGATGAAACAACAGTACGAGTGGTTGATAAACTATTTTTGATATAATTAGCAGTAGTTGATAAGCCTTTTATTGGTGATATTCCGGTCATTTTTGAAATCCCTAAAATTCCAACACCAGCAATTCCGGTAGAAGTAAGCCCCAAACCAACATCTCTTAATTTATCTTTAAATGCTTTTTGTTCATTTTCGGGTAATGATTGATAATGTTGATTGATTTCATTTAATTTTTGTTGTTTTTCTTCTTTTGAAAGAGAATTATATTTATTTATTGCATTTTTAGTTGGATTTTTTGAATTAAAAATATTATTATCACGATTAAAGTCATCATAGTTATGGTCAGATAAATTTATATGATGTTGACCATGATCATCAACTGGTATTTTATTTTTATTTGAGTTTGGTTCTGGTGTTGGAGTAGTAAAATTATTAGTATTTTTGTGTGGTGTTTGTTGTTCATTAACAATTGTTGTTTCTTCTGACAAATCAAAATTATAATGATTTTTAACACCAGAACCTTCTTTTAATTCAACATAAGATAAGTTTATATTATTATTTGAATTTTGATTAACTGGTTGATAAGGACTATCATTATCTATACTAATATTAGTATTTAACATATTTGCCATTGCTATTATTTCTGGAACTCCACCTCAAGTTAAAGGTTGTCTCATGCTTTCCAAATAATTAAAAGCAATTTCATTATTATCTTGAATAAGATTTCTAAATGTTAATCTACTATTAGCATTTGCAATTGTATCTAAATTTATTTCAATATAATCAACAACGCGATTACGAAAGGCATTTGTGATTAAATTATTTGCTATTTGATTTTGATATCATAATTGATTTAAATTTCTATTATTTTCTAAATCATATTGTTTTAATAATTTTTGAATAAGTTGCAAATATTTTAAATTTTCTTCACCAAATAATTGAATAAATCTTGTTTTAAATTTTTTATCATTATTTCTTACAGGTAATAAATAAGCAGTTGCTACAGATCAAAACAAACAACTATTATCCGGAAGAACATCATATAAATTATTTTGATTTTGCATTCCACTACTATTAACAGATTTAATAGATTGACTTTTAACTGGATAATTTTTTTTATTTCCAATATTATTCTCAAAATCATCATTTTTTTGTTTTTGTGTATAATTTGAATTATCTGTTTTTTTAGTAAGTGTAAATGTAACTTTTACTGTATCATCAGGATATATTTTATCAATTAATTCAATACTTGCGGCAGTATCAGTAATGCTATTCTCGTGTACTTTAACTTGATTAATATCTAAATTAGGATTTAGTTCTCTTAGTTTATTTAAAATAGTTTCTGGACTATTATTATCTGGTAATTCCCCTAAATCAGTTTTTGTAATAACATCTGATAGTTGAATTTGTAATAATTCATTTAATTCTTTTCTATTGATTTCTATTCTTTTTTTAATTTTCTTTTTTAATTGTTCTTTTTGCTCTAGTGTAAATTTTTCTGATAAATTCTTTATGAATTCTTCATCCTTTTTTATTTTTTTATTTAATTCATAATATTTTTCTAAAAAATCTAATACTTTTTCTCTCTGTTTTTTGGAATCATATTTATTATTTTTTTCTTTACAACAATTTAAAGATTGATAAATCATCTCGATATTGTCATCTGCACCATTTTCAAGCAATAATTTAACAATTTCTATATTGTTTTGATGTATAGCAGCATGTATAGGAGATGACATTTTATACTTTTTAGATTTTATGTTAATAAATTTTTTAAATTCTTCAGAGGCACCCCCCTTATATAATTTTTTAGCTTCTTTAATTAACAATTCAACAACTTTTATATTGTTGTTGAATGATGCTGCATGTAATGGTGTTATATTATCATTATTTTGTGTGTTAATTTCAGCACCATTTTCAAGCAATAATTTAACAATATTTATATTTTTAATTTGTAGTGTTCCAAATTGTTGTATCGCTAAATGTAAAGCAGTATTATTAAAATTATTTCTTGCGTTAATGAAATCTTTAAATTGTTGTGATTGTTCACCATATAGTTCTTTCGCTTTCTGTATAAATAATTCAACAGCTTTTATATTATTACTATATGTAGCTAAGTGTAAAGGAATATTACCTGATTTATTTGGTTTATTAATAATTTCTTTTGGACTATTTTCTAATAAAAATTGTATTAATAAATTATTTTTATTTTCTTCTATTTCATCATTACTTATTTTTGATTGTGAAATTAAACGTAAATATCCATCTATATCTTTAATTTTTTCATTTATCATTTCTTGATCTATTTTTTTATCCCTCACATCAAATAAACAAGCATAATGTAAAGCAGTATTACCAGATTTATTTGTTGCGTTTATTATTTCCGGTTTTTTTCAAATTAATAATTTTATTAAATCTAAATTATTTTCAATAACTAAAACGGATAACAATGGTATTTCCTCCATATTATTTAATTCATTATATGTTATTTTTTTATCATAATAACAAATCATAAAAAGTTCATTTATTTCCACAATTTTTATAATTCTTAAAAAAATAGATTGTAAAAGCATCAAAACACGGGATTTAATTTGTTTTTCTCTATTTATTAATTTATTTAAATTTTTAATTTGTTCTTTATTTTTCTCTTCTTCTTTTTTTAATTTTTCTATTTGTTCTTCTCAAATTTTTATTAATTTTTGATCTGGATTTAAAAAACTATTTTTTTTTATAATATTGAAAAATAATTCAATAATTATTTTTAATCCATTTTTATTGAAAATCAGTTCTTTTCTATTTATTTTTAATTTTTTAATAATTCTATCTTGAATCATAAAATAGGTCATAAATAATTTTAAATTTTGAAAAATTTCTTTTTTCTTTTGTTCTAAATATTTACTAGCTTCTATTCATCCGCCTATTAATTGTTCAGAATAATCTTTTCATTGAATTTTATCATTATTTATAGAATTAATAATATATTGAATATTTTCTGGAATATTTTTAAATTCAACTTGTTTATTATTTTTTTCATAATTAAAATATTTAATATAAGATCCAAAACGCATTGCTTCACTTGTTATAAAAATAATTTGTGTTAAATTATCTTTTGTTTTTTGATTTTCTTTATTATCATTATTAATTTTTGATAAATCTAAAATTGCATTATTTAAATTTATTTTAGTAATATCAATATTTTGATTCACAGAATTTAAGCCTTTGTTTTGGTATGAACCATTATAATTTAATTTATGTTTTTTATTTTCACTTATTGAATATTTTTTTATTATTTTTTCATTTATTTTATTTTCTTTAATTTTTTTATATTGAATTGTATTAATTTTACTTTCAATATTTGAAGCTATTTTGTTAAATACATTATCTCATTGATATTTTTTTATACTTTCTTCGTATTCTTTTTTAATTTCTGATTTTATTTTTCCCATATTTAATAAATTTAGAGCATTTTGTCTTATTTGTTGAATTTTTTGATAGACATTTACTTTTTCTTTATCTTCTCCAAGATATATTTTTTCTTTATTTAATATTTCAACTTTTTTTCTTAATTCATTTAATTTACTAATATTTTCTAAATCTTGATTATTAATTTCAATTTTATTAAATAAATTTTTATTTAATAAATCAATTTTTTCTTTATTTTCTCTATATTTTTTTCCGCCTCATTGTTTTTTTATATTTTCTTTAATTTCATCAATTTTATTAATTATATGTTGGCTATTGTTAAGTTTTTTTAAATCTAAAAGCTTAATTTTTTCATTTATTTTATTTCATTCATTCAATTCTTCTGTTAATTTTTTTATTTCTTGCTTTCATTCATTAAGACTTTTTTCTTCTTTAAAATAAAAATATTGATTATTTTTATTAATAAATCCTTGTAAGTAAAAATTATCTAAATTAATTATTAATTTTATTTCATTATTATCTTTATTTTTTAAAGTTAAAACCAAAATTCTTATTTTATTTGCATCAAATTTTCTTAATTCTAAAATTTTTTCTAATTTTTCAATAATTTTAATATTAGATTCTCGTTCATTTCTTTTATCTTGTGTTTCAAAATAATCTGTTCTAACAATCCCTTCATTATTTATCATTCTTAACGGATCAAATTGATTATTTTTAATAAGTTCTTTTAAAATTTTTTGAATATTATCAGAATAATTTTCGTTTAAAATAATTTCTTTTTCAATAAATTCAATTTCACTATCTTGACTAGTTGTTGTTTGCTGTTCATTTGATGGTGTTGTTTGACGTTTTTTACGATATAGTGTTTCTAAACTGTTTTTAATTTTATTATTAGGTTTATTGGCAACTAATGATCCTGCCGCACTAGTTGTAATTAAAATTGTTCCTAATAATTCTAAAAGTTTCTTCATTTTGTATTTTCCTTTCATTTTTTAGTTTTTTATTTTAATAATAAAAAATATGAAAATAATTTTTTCACAAAAAGTTAATTTCAATAGATTTATATTTGCTATAAATCCAAATCTATTTTTGATTTAGAAAAATTATTATATCATATAAAATATTATTTTTTTATTCTGAATTCGCCTTTTTCGCGGTTATTCCCAATTGCTTTGATTTCAATTGTATTTGTTTTGATATTTATAATTGTACGTTGATTACTCCCAATTGTAAACAAACAAACACCCGTTGGTGCACTAGCGATAATATCTTTTTGATATTGATTTAATCTTCCACTAGCTGAAATTAAATCATCATAATCTTGTAAATCACTTGGTGCTAAATGATGAACAAACTGATATAAACAGTTGTTTATTATTCCTTGGGCTTGCGTTTTTATGTTTGCATTACCCATAAAGTCAGCGATGTTTTGCGTAATAATATACAAAATACCGTTATATTTACGAATGCGTTTTGTCATTTCAAACAAGAAATTCAACGCTAAGGTATTGTTTTCATTAATCAACAAGTGGGCTTCGTCAATTGCAATGCAAATTCATTGTTGTTCGGCGAGTGGTAGTGTTTCATTTTGGGCTTTGTTTTTCTTAACTTCTTTATCTAAAAACGCTAGCATTAAAAACAATTGGGCATTTTGTTTTTCTTTATTTACTGTTAATTCGTGAGTATCAAAAACAATCAAGTCTCCTTTTAATGACAAAGTACTTATTCCATTTCATAAATAACCATCTGCTCCTTGTGTTAATTTTCACAATACAGAGTTAAGTGTTGATTTATGTTCTTTTTGTTTTTCTTTTTTTTCATTATAGTTATATAAATCATTTAAAATTGGATAATCTTTTGCTGTTAGTTTTGTAAAATCGGTTTGTGGTGTAATATTTTTTGCTTTATAAACCGCTAATAATGTTTTTTGTCATTCCGCAACATCCCCTATTTGTAATGTTGGATATAAAATCTTAAATCATTGTTCTAACAATAAAATATGTTCTAATAAATCATCCCCAAACACTTCTAACGGATTTATTCGTGCCTTGTCAGACTTACCAACCGGAATAATTTCTCCATCATAGTAATTAGCTAGCGAATGATAATCACGTTCAGGGTCAATAATATATAACTTTGTGTTGTTGCAATATAATCAATTTAATTGCTTTTTAACATCCATCGTTTTACCACTTCCCGTTAAACCAAACACCACAACATTACTACTATTACGAAAACTATCACGATGTTTTACATCAAAAATAACCGGCGAATTATGCTCATTCGCACCCAACAGCAAACCTCCATCATCTTTAATTGTTGGCAATACAAACGGATAACTACTTGCAATTGAAATTGTTGCCATTTCTTGATAAACATATTTAGTTTTTTTATTATCTTTAAAAATACTGAAATAAAATTCTAGTTGTTGATACTTTAACGAATTTATTTTCATTTGTTCTTTTATTAATTGATTTTTACAAGTATTTACAATTTTGTTTAATTCTTCTATTGTTTTACCATAACAAGTAAAAACAACTGAGACCATTTTTATTCTTTCATTCCCATTTTGTATTAATTCCAACAAAGTATGAAAATTCTCTAAATAATTCTGATAATTTATATTTTGACTAGCTTTGCGTGGTTCTTGCATTTCAGCTCGCATAATTGCTTTGTCTAACATTTTCATACTTTCTTGCTCTGATATGTCACGGAACTTAATTTGCATATTTGTTTGTGATAAATTACCACAATTAAATAATCATCTATCATTTACCAATAACGGGAATTCACTAACCGATAAAAACGCCATAAAACCATTATCAACTTGTAAATAATTACTTCTTTGGATTATTTTGTTGGGCAAAACAACATTTTGAAAATATGGATTTGTTAATTGACCAATAATAGTTTTTATTTCGTTTTCACTTGCTAAATCAAATTGAATATCAGCATTATAGTTATTAATAATGTACTTAGTTTGCTGTTCTAAACTTTCATAATTTGTATCATATACCACTAAATAATAAATTGCTTCTTGTCAATGTATATCTTTTTCAATTTGATTTAACTGTTCGCCAAAATTTAATAACTGTTCTTCAACACTCAGATTAGTTTCTTGATTGAATTCTCATTTATTGGCAACATAAACTAAATTTTGATACTGCGCATTAAAATTATATGGTTGTTCTATTTTGACAATATCAAAATCTAATCACAATGTTCTAAAAATTGTTGCTAAATTATAAATAGTATTATTGCGTTCATTTTGGGTCAACAATGAAATATCTTTTGCTGTGATTTTTCACACTTTAGCAACCCGATTATCCTTAAAATAAATAATATTATTTATAACATCTGAAATTAAATTAATTTCTTTAATCTCATTATTATTGCCATTTTTCTGCGTAAAAAGATATTTCATTGCTCTTCAAATACCCTGATAAGTTTAATTCCGTTTTTTGTTGGAAACATTAAAATTAAACTTGTTAATCACAATAATATAAATACCAAAATAAACATTGCCAGCAATGAAACTTTTACCAACAACGCAATAGTTAATAATATTGCCACAAGACCAATTAAACAAATTATAGCTTCTGCTCAGCCAATAATGCGTGCTTTATTTTCTTCCATAATTATTCACCCCCTATATTTTTTGTTGCTTGTTGTTTGTTAAGTCAAGCAACAATCTTTTTAAATTCATCTTGATACAAATTAATTAGGGTTTGACCTTGTCAAATTTCACTTTTTAAATGATGTATTTTTGGATTAAGTTGTGTTTCATTAACAGATATTCAAATCATATATTCACCATTTGCCTTTATACGAACACTAAGCATTTTACCGTTGTGAGATGTGTGAATACATTTTTTATTAATTCACACTGACAAACGTTTATGTTTGGGAATAGAAAATAAAATGGCTTTTTCGGTTTCGCGTTTTAGTTTTCTGCGTGCCAAAATGTTAACTGTTATTCATTCTTTTTGTTTTGTTTCCATATTTTTTCTTCCTTTCTTATCGTTTATAAAGCATTGAGTTAATATGTTATTCATTAAAATAACCTTCAATGCGTTACAGATGATATTTTTAAATTTATTTATCAGTAAACCACTGGTTGATTTTTTCACTTGTTTTGCTGTGTTGATTTTTATAACCGCCAGTGAATGCGTTTTTAAATTGTGCCTTGACAACATTTTTAAACCCGTGTTCTTTTGCCCCTGCGTGATATGCACGAACCGCACCAAGTCCACGGGCAGTTTTTTTACTTAAATTATAACTGGCACGAACACCACTTACTGTCAACGCTCCACCAGTCATAAAAGCATTGGTTGCTACTTTCAACCCCATTATGTTACCAATCCCATCACTCAACGATGTATTACCACCCATCAGCGATGATAATAGTTGTGGTGATTTAACAACAACAATTCCAAAAGAAAAAATACCTAGCAAAATAAATATTGGTCTTGTTGTTGGGTCGGAAATTGCTTTGCCAATTTCCGCGAACACCGACATACTCCACAAGAAGAAACTATATGCCAAGAAAACCATATTAAAACTAATAAAGCGAGCAACCGTTAATTCTTTTCAGTTTTTAAATCTTCGCCCTTCATCTTGAATTGCTGAAACTATCACAACGGGCGATATCACATAAAGAATTAATAACTCCGCAGTTCGTCAGAACAAAAATAAAGAAATCAATAAGAAAGTGTATATCATAAAGCCCACAGAAAACAAACAAAGCAAATAATTAAAATGCCCACTATCTTTGAATGTCCAACTTGCAGGAACATATGTAAAATTATGCATACCATTATCAAACGACGAATTAAATATAAACAACCCGATATTTTGCAGCTGCAAGTTACTTACTTGCATAATCGCTTGCGTTAGCAAATTGACAATAACATTCAAAGTATAAAAAATAACTGGTATTGTTGGAATTGCAACAAACAATAAAATCATATTCCGCAATGTTATTCTTAACTTGCTATGTTTTTCATCCGCCAACATTATTTCAATCATCCTAACCGCAAGCAACAACGCCAAAATTATTGCGGCAATTGATAACATTACAATAAATAACATTGGCACACCACTCGCAGTATTATTTTCAAACAACAAACGATTCGCCAAATTCCCACCCGACATAAAATAAATTATGTCTTGGAATTTATTTAAAAGTCACAACAGCGGTTTTATGAAAATAATATATAAGATAGCGAAAACAGCTTCCATAATTTTACCCAGTAACCAACTTGGAGCGTCACCCCCACTATCATTCGCCGTTTGACTATACTGAATAAACATTTCTGAGGCGTGTGTGCTAGTAAAATGATTGATAGTGTCAGGGGTAAATATCGCCATAATCGCAGCAATGATTACAACGATAATCACCGCTATTAACATCAACGGCAAAAATGCTATAATAAGAAAGATAGCCATTTTCTTAATCATATTATTAACAATGGCTATTATGTTTTTAAATGATGTTGGCTTTATCTTGGCTGATTTACCAACACGGAAAGGGTTTTTTAACCCTTTTTTGTTTTGCACCATTTTTTTATCACCCCTTTACGCAATTCCTAAAATAATATCTTTTAGACCCAAGACAATTGCACTAGCCAAAATCACTATTCCCAAACATACACCAACCCAAGTCACACGAGCAATTCGTTTCTCTGCGTTGTTCGGCGTTTTTGG
>UELU01120176.1:0-21843 GCA_900490025.1 Megastigmus dorsalis | reverse complement strand
GGTTTATACGGTGCAGCGCGCGCGGGGCGCGCCCCCGACCCCTATTCGCTTCTGCTCCCCCTCCCCCGCCTCTCGCTTTCTTCATCGCTCGCCGCCGCGCTCCTATAATCCTGCGCGCGTCCTGAAAAAGCAGCAGCAGGAGAGTCGACGAGAGAGGGAGAGGGAGAGAGAGCAGCAACGGGGAGGGAATTGAAAAGCTGCTGCAGAGGAAGAGAGAGAGAGAGAGAGAGAGAGAGGGGCAGCGGGTCTCGCGAGCGCGCGCCGCGCTGCACACAAATGGAAAAACGTCAAATTTTGAATTCCGAGACCGTTCTATATTTTAATTTCTATATATATGCGGCGAGAGCGCGGAAAGGGGGTCGCCGAGGGAATGGGGGAAATTTTTCCATGAGGACGCGCGCCCGATGGGGTCTCCCGCGGTTATATATCTCCTTCCTATATATACAATACGCTCCGGCTTGTCGTCGCGGCCATGGATGCGGCGCGTTCGGTGATGTATCGAGGGGGAGTGAGAAAATATATAGAAACGCGAGATTCTGATCTCGCACTGGTATGCCCCTCCCCGGTACCGGCCAAGTTTATTAAAGCCCCTGTCGCGTGTGGGAGCAGCGGGTGGATCGGTCCTGCTACGTCCTTCCCGAGATCCGCGACTTCTATAATTGCGAGAGACGCGTTGCATAACTTATAACGATTTCGGGCCTTTTATATTCCGCTGCGGATGAGGCGCGGATGGGAACTCGGTCGAGGCGCATATATTACATTCGCTCGGCTCGGTGCGCGTCCGTATAGCCTCGGACAGTGGAACAACGCGTCTTGGTTTTAGGTTTCGAGTTGGAAGCCGCCAGCGAGAGGACGAGAACACACTACTTGTATGGAAATTTAACTACCTCGCCATTAAAACGGATGGAATTGATTTTTTTTCCAGATTAATTAGTTAACTAGTGAGTTCGCGCCAGCTTTTGATTTGCACATCAAATCGCTCAAGGTCGCGTCTACTCGATGCCAAATTATTATCCGCGTGACCTAAATAAACAATAACGCGAATGATATGCGAATAGTACTTGTGTTAAAGTACAAATGTTTCACCGTAATAACGATGAGTAGTATAATCATCATCAATTACAGCAATAGCTTTCCATCAACTTTCACTTTTGATTAATCTCAATTTTCCAAAATTATCGGAAGTTAATCACGTTTCAAAATAAATCAAACGTGTGCACTGCATTATGTATATGGTCTACAGCTTCACGAATATATATATAATAATTAACAGACTTTGAAGTTAATTCATTAAGTCACTTTAACGGACGAGATTTTAATGACTTACGTTCGCGCGGATTAATTCCAAACAGTTCCGATTTAAAGCTTACACAGCATTAGAAGCAGTCATTTTGTATGCTTGAAACACTACTTTTAAAGGTTGAATGGTATACAATTTCAAGTTGTTCCACGTGATTGAAAGTAAATATTGGACAAAGGACTTTTAAAATAATTCTAGAAATAAAAATAACGGAAATAGTCCGTTTAACTTATGAAAATTGATTTTAAAGCTGAGATTTAAAATTCTGCAGTTTTTTCTCTATATATATGCAAAGATTTTGCAAAGAAGTTTAATCGATCAATTTTCTTACCTTAATATACTTACTTTTGAAAACGGTCCAAATCAAATTTTAAAATAAATTTCATGCATTACTTACTTTCATTTTTGTATCACTATACTTGTCAACTTTATGCATTAGTGCAGTATTTTTGATCATAATATCAGCAGCTCGATGGAGAAAAGTTTTACGTCAATAATTTGGAGAAGCTATACTATCTCGCGAACGTGCTTTTTTTTCTTTCGTAGAAATTAATTCCGGTTTACAAGGATATCAAAGACATTTGTGATTTTCTTTTCATCAAATTGTAAGCTATAGACCAAGACCAAGGTTTAAATATAAACATTTATCATTAAACATTAAACAATTCGTACGATTGCAACTTAAAGTTGAACGAAAACAAAAAAGCAACAAAGTATGACATAGAACCTTTTTCCACAGAACCGACGATACGTAAATGAAAACACAATCTATATTTATAGCACTGGTTTTAAAAAAAATCTAGCACCATTAATGAAAAAAAAAATACAGATTCACAAATTGCTCTCGTCCAATATCTACAACAAAGCCTATTTATTCCCCAGCCGATGTTTTATCCTTATCCAGTTCAACGTTCCCCTTTAACATTTCACGACACAAGCGCACGGATCTCCCTAATAGCTCTCTCTCGCGATACAAGCTTCTAAAAATAAAGTTCATTTTCATCGTTGCCTTGATCGGTCGCGTAAAGAGCTCGAAAAAACCAGGCTCTCGTTTCTTTTTTTTTCGCTTTTTTTTCCTCTCTACATAAATAAGTGAATCTGAAATTCCTATCGGGAATAGCGCAGCGAGGGGAAAAGTTGGCGAACTGTTCCGTCAATGTCATCGGCGCACTGCATAAGTGCTATTGATTTTCGCGCCTCATTTTCCAGTCGATATTCCCGGCGGGAGCTGCTGCTGCTCCCCTCTCCTCTCTCTCTCTCTCTCTCTGCAACTCGGACGCGTGCACTCTCTGTTTATATTAGAGCACACGCGGTGCACGTGCACGACAAAGCCGCAATAGCCGCATGCACGATACTCGCGGGTACGAAGCGAAGCAAAAGGAACGCAGGACGAGTGAACGAGCGAGGTATTTTTGCCTTTTCAATTTCACGGGGGGGCGTCGAGCGATTCGCTACTCGAGCCGATACAGTTGATTTTGGCGAAAGAAATTACGGCATGTGTATAAGCTGGTAAATAAGCTGCAGCTATCGGCTGCGTGGAAAATGTCGAAAGTTTTCGGCTCGTATTAACCGTATACGAAGCGCTCGCGCGCGCATTAAATTCAATCCTGTATATGGGCCAATATCGTACAGCAACATATATACTAATGCCACCTAATATAATCGCGCGAATGAAACGAACAACTTTGCCGCGGCAAACAGCAGCGGCACATACTATCGCGTTATTGCATACCTTAATTTTCCACCTTTATACATACACTATCACTCCACTTCGGCTAATTCATACCCATTAAACTTATCTAAGTGTTACGAGCTTATCGAAACTTTTAACCAAGCCTCTACCATCCGTTCATATATATATATATATATATAAATTCACAATAATCGCAGTGAAAAAGAAAACAGTTTGTTTGGTACCCTCCCATCGCGAGAAAACCTATAAATTCACTCATATCCTTATCGCGCATAGCCGGTGTTATAGATCCACGAAGAAAAAAAAAAAACAGCGCGATTTCACCTTTTCCTTATTTATATTTTAATTCAACGGTGGCAGAGGCACATTTCGAGCCCCCGCGCAACGGCGTTTTATATATACGGCTCGCACTCGCGCGATCCTTCGCGCCAGTTCACGTGACCGACCTTGTGTGCGGCAGAATCCGGTCAGTTCAAACTGGCTGCTCCTACTGCAACTCGACAATTTGGAATTAATTAAGCGAACTTCGACAAGCGGCAGCCTTCCCGTAAAAAAAATCTTACCGACCTACAGGCAACTAACCTATAGGCCCATGCAGCAAGAAAGAAAAAACTCGAATTTCTCACGCACATATAGGGCGTTGCGTGCACACACAGGTACGTCGTATATAATAAAGGGAGCCCGAGCTGGATGAAGAAGAGAGAGAGAGAGAGCGAGCTGATGCAGGGCGGGTTAGCTCGCAGGGGCTGTGTAGAGCGAGAGGGGAGAGAGCGCGTGCACAGGGGGAGGGGGAGGTTTGTATCGAGCCGGCGAGACCTTGAAGGCATTCGAAACCGGGGCAGTGTCCGCTCGCGCTCTCGCTCTCTCGCTCAGGTTGCGCCGGCGCAACTCCCAGCCGTCTACACAGACCGGCAAGCCGGGTTGCCCTACTTTCCGGGGGGGCCGCAGCCGCTGCCGCTTCTGCTGCTGCTCCTGCTACTACTGCAACAACTCAACTTCGTGAGAGCTACCTCTCTCTCTCTCTCTCTCTCTCTCTCTCTCTCTCTCTATCTCCACTTCCACCCCTCCTATATATGTACGTGTGTATACCTATAATCTTTCTCTACCGCGGCGGCTCTCCCTCTCCCTGTCAAACTCTGATTCTCTTGCTCTCTTTCTTTCTATATGTACGCTTTATTTCACTTTCTTTTTATATACCGAAGAAATCCCCGCACCCAAGAGAGAAAGAGAAAAGACGGTACATTACAATGTGCGCTCAGGTAAAAGGAATGACTTATAGGCAAATAATTGCTCTTTTCTAAAAAGAGAAAAAAACAGCTGCACATATAAATATAAATATTTAATTCTATATGTACACTGCTATAAACATCACTGTTTACTTTGAGGAAATCCAAGTGGCGCATAGTGAGTCGTTGAAGAGCAGTTGCGATAATATATAAAGCGCATATTACGCGCACCTGATTCCACATTACCGTCCGACTCTTAACTTTCTACCGTTGTTCTCTTTCTTTCTGTTCCGCTGCGCTCGGAAGCGAAAAAAGAATTATACAGAGAAGATGCGTATATAGACGCGATTTAAGATTTGCTTGCTGAAAATTTGAATACACTTATCCGCGACGAATTGGCTTTGGATAAAACTTTGATATATAATCCTCTTAACGTTACTGCGCGCGCTTATTTGCATGAGCGAGTTGGAAGAAGTACTTATATATCGGGATTGTTATGAACGTGGAATTAATTGACGACATTTCGGCCGTTGAGTTTGGGGGGATAATATCTTTACATAATTTGGCATATTTTGCCGCACAGTTTCGTAGCCTTGGACAGTTACGGTATGCCTTGACTTACACGGAAGTTAGTTTCGGAACAATAGCCTATATATATACATTTCAAAATCCTCCGATGCATTACATTCCGCACTAATTATAAATGAATCTTTGAACCACGTCTATATTCTTATAAAATACAAACTTTATACTATCGCTCAAGTTTGTGCATTCAATAGGCATAATCAGATGTTTTAACTTATTGTCTGTATATATAAATTTTGAAGCGCACGCCTAAGTCAATCAATGTTTTATTAAGCTTATTGGGGCGGAAAACACATGTATGAGGATGGTATAGACGCATCATACGTGTCTGTATTTCCTATTATTTTTATACATCGGCATGTAAGGTGTATATACTCTCTAAATTTGAAGTAGAGCGGTAAGTCGGTCACCACGCAAACAGTGTATAAATATACATTACATGGGAAAAGCTTCCTTATGAAATTATTGAAGGGGACATCGAGCCGCTCTGTTACTGCCTATTTTTTTGCCTCTGCTTTTGCCTATTTCGTAATCCTTATTTTTTGCTTCTCACAGCACGTATAATAAAATTTCTTGAACTTTTTTTTTTGGAAAAGAAGAAGAGGAGACTCCGTTGCTTTACATGCAGGTGCGCACTATTCAACTGTTCAATCTGTCACAACTTCTGTATCGCTGTCAGCGTAATTTCTTCTGTCGCTTATTATTACTGCTCAAAGTGTCCTCATTTGGATTTTCCAGTTGACCTTGACTGTATGTCTCTTACTCTCTTGAAAATGCAGTCCAACTATCAATATATATAACTTAATTAAATGCTACGGAAGCAAAAAATAGAATTATCAATTTCAGTATTTTGTTTCCAGCATTAGAAGAGATTTTGTTGGATTCGCTGTAAGGTTAATGTAAATTTATCAGTAGATGTACAGCTAGGACTTGGATTTAAAATAATTTTTACGCGTAGAGTATATGTCAACTATAATGTGCATGGAAAATTGTAACAAATTTATGAAAAAAAAAATCTTTGATCTTCATAAATACTTTATTCCTTGTAAAACTGTTCTAAATGATTTATATTAAATAAACATTGTGCGCACAGCTTACATGCATTCAAATTTCAACTAATTTCAAAGAGAAGGTATTGTATTAATGTCAAGGACGTTCACATGTATTTAAGCGTAAAGGACAGCCAATAATTGTATCGATTCTTCAATTATTGATTTTGCATACATTGCAACATTATTAATGGTCTTGCTAACAGTATATTTTTACTCTGTACTTGTAATACTCCAAAAGAAAGAAGAGGACAAATGAATCATCTTTTAAGTTTTTTGCTTGTCATTCTATAGAGTGTATATTTATACCACAGAAACTTAATCTATAACAAATTATCGAATATAATAAAAAAATATCTCTTGACAACATTCGGTTCAATTCTGATGTTTTAATTACTCAGATGCATAAATAATTACGTTACTAATTATATGATATAAAATTTGATAATAATAAACTCAATATGATCTATGCGCTATAAAATAATTGGTTTAGCCCTGTTTACAAATTAACATCTTTGAAATACATATAATCCTTATGCGATAAAGACTTACATCAAACACGCGCCATAGCAAAACGCATGAATGCGTTAGAGCATCTTGACCCTCAAAGCTTTGCCCGCACTAAGCGTATCTGTGTGTACACGTGTGTGTGTGTGCGTGTGTGTGTGTGCGTGTGTGTGTGTGTGGGTGTGTGTGTAGGTGTGTGTATGTGAGCAAACGTTATCGAAGCACTCGGTGCCACGTTCCACGTGCCAATCTTAACTACATAGCGGAAAGATGAAAGCCAAGATATATTAAGGACCCCAGAAATACCGACAATTTCACTCAGAATGCGTATGATGGCTCTATAATCACATAGATTAGTATATGAAATTACTCGATAATCTTTAATATATCGTCAATTTTGTCTGTTTACCGCAATCATTTTTAGTTAACTTAATATTCCATAAATTGATGTCTTCCAATATACGACAAAATATCCATTACATCAACTCTAGCATGACTAATAAATTTGAAACGAGTTTTAAAATATCAAATATTAATTAAATTACAAAAACAAATTTACGGAAGCTATCTTAACTTACATCTCAAAAAGTAGGTAATTTAAAGATCTTTTAGATGCACTTTTCAGCATCTATTAAGATTTGAAAAATCTTAACAATAGCGTTATATGTAAAATCCCAAACAAAATAAAAAAGCCAAAATGTATTTTTCATCAAAAAACAAAAGAAAATGATACATAATAAACAAAAATTATTTTTCATCGAAAACATGACAAAAAAGCAATGAAAATAAGAATTGAAAGATGAAAGTCAGTACGTAACACCTGAAATAGGGTAACCGTACCACTGAAAGACCAATCACCAGTGAAGTTTTCTCCAGACCGGTCTTAAGTTTACTTTTATCAAAACTTGAATGTTTTTATCATTTTATTTATTTTATTTATAATTTAAACGGAGTTTGTATAAAATATACTAAATCATGCACTGAAAGAAAATGCAATAAATATTTACCAGTGATTGGCTACCCGACTCCCTTTTAGTTTGCACGGACATTTACTGGCGATTTTGCAAGTTTTATAGTTCAATTACTTTATTAATAGAAGTAAATATTTTCATAAAATACTTCAAGACTTAAACAATGAATATTTACCTTCTCTTTCAATAAGTAGGTTAGTATTGTGGAAAAATCAATTTATGAAAAGTGTTAAATTTCTTAAATTGTCTTTCGCTAGTGCAGTTACCCTATTTTCCTACAACATTTCATTAACTTTTGAAAAAAAAAAAAGAAAATTTGCACTACAAAAGAAGCAAAAATCAATATTTCGAATTTAAATAAAACTTAGCCATTCTTTAAGAGAGCATTAGCAAGCAAGGAATCATCGCTAGTAATACTTGTACACTAAACCGATTCTTTAAGGAATTACATTTTTTTTTGTAAATGTGTAAATGCATTTTGTCTGGTGAAATAATAAATTGAATAGTATCGTATTATTGATACTAGATAAAAATCAACATGTGCTATTCATAACTACAAAAGCATAACTTAACAAGGTGGACAATACTTTTTTTCTAAAATTAATAATTTTTAAAATAGAAACGATGGCTGACCTAAAAACAAGGAAAAGGTTACAAAAAGTCAATTTTTACTGTCTGCTTATTTTTCAAAGCGCCGAGCTTATAATTTGCTCAATGTGTTATCCATCAAATGGGTCGCACTTTACCCACTTATAGACCGATAAATAAGATCTGTATAAATGCTCGACCTTTTATGAAATCAACTTTAATACTGTGCTACCTGTAAGAGAATCGGGTCTGACCACACTCGGTCCATATCTACTTGCGCATACTTGTATGCCTCATTTCTACGTTCTATGAACATAATATAGACCATTTCATTTTCCACGTCATTTAATACTTTTCATGGAATTTCATAAATTATAGTGTTTATTTATATTTCCCAAATAACTTGTATGTACATACGCAAAAATAGCATGAATATTATAATGCCTTTTAGCTTTTTGAGAACGGTGATTAATCTCGCGTTCCTAACTAACATTCAAAATTCAAATGTGGAGAGTGTACAGTAACACATTATAAATCAGTATTACTCAGTGTCAAGTAGTAAGAGACATTTATCAAATAATATTGTCTGGCCATTATAATCACGTATATATCTACACCTTGATTTTGATAAAACTACACATAACATCGACTTAAAATTAAATTCAAATTTCAGCTGCTGTTCCACCCTTTTAAAGATTAACCAAAATTTCTTACTTTCCTTTTTGTCGATGGAATGAGTTTCGAGCAGTTCTAATATGTGTTAAAATATATTATCAGATTTTTTATACTATCGTTAAAGAGTTGTCAAAAAGTAACATAATCAATTTGGTATTCACAGAACATACTATTAGTCCTCATTTGCATTTAATATCGATACCAAACTTGTATATCACCTTTCAGTATATTAAAAAAATAGAAACATCGAGCTTCTTATCGAGCTGCGTACTCTATGTTCAATACCTCAAGTTCTCTTAAATTTACAACTATAAATAACGACATAGATTAATAACTCTATGATTTCAGATTTTGCAGGCATTCGCCACCTCGAATTCGTTACATAGTCGATCACAAATTAAAAGTGCCACCCATAAATATATAAGCGCACATAAGAGACACCTCTTCCGCGTATCTCTCGGTAAGTCGCGTCGCGATCCGGAGTTCGTTTCGTCAGCGACTCTTTTTCGCTTCTATACCGTCACCGTCGCGTCGGCGGCCTACCCTCGACTTCCTCCAACCTCGCGGAATGCACACTCCCTCCTCCCTCTGTGTACAGCGCATCTGCTCTTTCATTTGCTCTTCCCCGACACCTCGTTCTCCAGCTCTCCTGCACGCGTCCTAACCTATACCCGCTTTTCCTCGCCCGATCACCCTATTGTTTCTGATCTATTCGCGAGGGGATATATCTTCGTCGCCGTCGACCTGCTGCAGTCTCGTGTGTCTCGCATCCTCCCGCAGCTGTACTACTGCACTGTGTAACACCAGTCCTCGCTTATATATGCTCGGATTTTGGTTTGCCCTCGCTTTCTCTCTCTCTCTCTCTCTCTCTCTCTGTCTCTGTGTGGAGGGACAGATTTAGGTGGCACGCGGCGGCTCTACGTACGACAAGGCCATACGGTGTGCCTCGCGCGCATTTCCCGAGCGCCTAGAGCTCTGCATTTCTCGCCAGTTCACTCCCTCCCTCTCTGTGACTATAGGTATAGCTGCAGTTTCGCCGAACCAACTGTGTATAACGCCGCTGCGAGTTAACTTGCGACGAACTTTGTACAAAACGTGTGTTTGTGTGCGCAAGTGTGTCGCTTTTCGAGTGCGAGACGACGTTGTCGCGCTTGAAATTCCTCGGGGGTGAAAAATCCCACTCTCTCTCTCTCTCTCTCTCTCTCTCGAATTCTTTTCCTATATGGATTTTGTGTGTGGTATATACCTTATAGAGTGACCCCCAGAATGATTTGCTAGATATATGGTCGCTCTCTACTGCTTAGGCTGACAATCGATCAGTATACAGTAATTAATTTATAATTCGGCAGAGGTGAAATGTACTCGAACTGCTGTGCTCTCGTGTATCTACTATGTGCAGTTGATCTGCGCTATAGAGCGAAGAAATTGAAATGTACGATTGAGTAAGGAAGGTGACTCCTACGATAATTTAAAGCCTACGCGTTTGTACTCTATTATACGTAACTTGTGCCACGCGTGGTATATCGACGAATGAATTGAAAAGCCATGTTTAACGGTTTGAAAAGTATATACAATAAACTGCTTATCTGCAACCGCACTATCTCGACATTTCAATCGGCTAAGAACATAAAAGGAAAGTACAAACTTCCAAGGCACACAAGCAACCTCTAAGCAGCCTCTTAAAACTCAAGTGGCAAGATTTATACCTCCCTCGCATAGTAAATCATTTCCTCATCGATTGATTGCCCCCCCCCGGGAACGCAATTTACATTTTTAAATCATCCTGCGCTACCTGCAGCTCAAGGCCGATGACCTAATCTCCCAAGGCCACCGCGAGAACACACGAAATTCGCATATTCCCGCGCATTCGCATAAATCCGTTCCCGTGTCTCTTTTCCCCGAGTGTCCACGTCACGCGTACTCCCGGCGCTCGATCCTTTGTACCCTCGGCCTACGTCCCCCCCGCATCCTGCACTAACCACCCTTCAACGATATTCCCGCTGTAGACTCGCAAATTTCACACAGAGAGCGGATCTAGAGCAGCGCCGCCGCCAGTCGACTGGTCGCGCGACGCCGACGACGCCTCTCCCTCCCGCGAGGTATTTCAATCTTTTATTCAGACGATATTTAAAGCGGTCGAATGTCAAAAAGCCGCGGCGCCCGTGGCCCCGACGATTCTACATACCTAACACACACACACACACACACACACTCCACATACACATGCACGTATGCGAGTACATTGCGCTATATAGTCTGGCTGGCTGGAGAGAACTACTCGATGCACGTGTTGTATAGAGGTATATGTACGTATATATAGGCTTGCCCCCGAGCCTAGAAATTCATTATGCGTCCCAGTTACCAGGCAGGCTGCTGAGCCTTTTTGAGTGGATAAACTGGAAGTGAAGGATCTGCAGAAGTCTTTCGAGGAAAGAGAGAGAGAGAGAGAGAGAGAGAACCGATGTGTTGTGTTGTTGAGCCTCTATATGTGTATATCCAGCGAGCAAGAAATACTCGTGCACATCAAGCTATGTGTATATGCAGCGATGCAGCTTCGTGATCGAATTAAGGAGGCCCTCTCCATGCGCTGAAAATTAAGCGAGGAAATAACTTTCGTGCACGCGGTTCTTCTCTGAGCAACCTTCGTCTCTGCTTCATTTTTTTTTTATTTTGGCCATTAGGTGATTACTCGTAGGTTCATATACAAAATAATGCTTGTCAAAGACGCAAAGTATAAGTATATCCAACTAAAATAATATTGCAGTTAATAAGTTAAAATAAGAGTTTAAACGTTTTTTTATAACGAATCATTTTTTTTCAATAATGCAAGGTATCGCGCAAGGCTAGTTGGCACAAGCTACAAGCAGTAAATTGCGTATATATATATATTTTCGTATGATCAATACATGTCAATGCTGCACAAACTAGTGTTATAGAGAAAACTGCAAGTGTATTTCGTAACATAAAATTAGAACGTAGGAAAAAAACAAGACAATTTCGGATGAAAACTTGATGCTTGCTCATTGAGCTAAAAATATTTAATGGAGTGTAGAAACTCCTCATGGATAGAAAAATGGAATAAATATTCTACAGTGATGAACTCTAAATAATTCAATTAAATAAAACAATTTATAAATAATAATCGATGCTAAGTAGAAAATGTGATTTTATTAGATGCAATATAGCTACCTAAAGTTACATAGAAAACTGAACAAAAGTATCTCAATGATTGTTTTTGTTACACAAATATAAAATATAAAAATATATTAATGTAATCACACGCAAAAAAATACGAGACTTATCGTCATAAATAAAAATTAGTATTAGAAAATTACACGTAAAATAAAATAAACGCGTTCAATCAAAATCTTGAACAACGTAAAGCCGGTACAAACATGCATATCAAAAGTTTAAGAGCGCATTAATCCCCAAAGTTAGTACAAAACTTTAACTTTCTTTCTCTGCACCTTCGTCGAGAGCTTCTTTGGCCTCTGCAAGACTCAGGCTTTTTCGTATCTCGAGTCCTATAGCTGCAGCCAGAGGCGGAGGCACTGCATTACCAATCTGCCTGTGTTTATCTTGTATGCCTCCGTAGAATCGAAAACTGTCTGGGAATCCCTGAGATCTGGCACACTCGCGCACGCTAACTACGCGTGTTTGTTCTGGATGAAGAACGCGGCCCTTGAAAATGAAAGTAATTTGAATTAAAGATATACTAATAAAGCAATAAAGAAGCGTTATATTTATATAAACACAAAATAAAAAAGCTTTTCTTAAGTCAACTTGTATTTTTATTATGATTGTCAATAAAATAGTGAACAACTTGTGCAACGATTTCAGTTTTTCGCTCTCTTCACTTAAGCTTTCGATTAAAATAACTATCGAAAAAAACGAAACATTCTGTGCACCAAACGTGCATATATGATCATGTATTCAGTTCAAAAACTATTTAGAAGCATGAAAATTAAAAGTAATTAGGTAATCAAAAATACAATATACACTCCAATATTGTACATCTGGGGCTGAATGTACTAGCAAGCTTAAATTTATATCAAATTTTGTATAAGATTCTTTAAAAGTGTTGAAAGAAACCTCGCATTTACACTAACTACGAATATAAAAGAATTGTTTAGAATTGATTAAAATTGAATATTACCTGTTTACCCATTGGTTCGGGATTAGTAATTGTTGTACTAAAGAAGCCATCCCACTCGATTCGACCATAAAGTCCAGCCCAATGGTTATGCCTATTGGCAGTGTGAGGTAAACACCAAGGAATCAAAGTATTCACCTGCTTATCACGTGAATTGCAAGATTTGGTTTCACAACAACTACAAATACCTCTTAAGGCTCCAGTAGAGCTAACACCTGATTTCTTATTGTTATACTTATATTCTCTATAGCAAAGAATGAATAAATATTCAAATAAAAAAAAATATATAATGATAATTCTACAAAATCAGGAAAAGCAGTACATACAGTTTGCTTGTGTAAGTTCCGTCACTTAAACGAACTTCGATATTTGGTAAATCACGCCAATCTGATCCAGATTTTGTAGGTATATAGCTCATACGGGCCTCTACTAATGGTCCTAAGTCTTTACATATGTGATCATACAATACTGATTCATCAAGCATACTTTTTCTTATCTTGAAAATGCAAAGAAAACATAATATATAATACGTAATAAAAATTGTGGTATTAAATGCTTAACAATAAATTTAAAAAATAATAAAAATGCTTTGATTATTTAACATATTACTCTAAATAAATTATTTAAACTAATACCATATTTTTAACAGATTAACATAAAATTTTATAAACTATTTACCTTTCTTTGAAAGTCAGTGATAGGTTCACTTAAATACTGCATTATAACTTCATTACTACCACTTTTTATCATTGGTAAATCTGATAAAGCATCATAAACTGTAATCACTCTATATGGTGCTGAATCATATGAGTCAGCTAATGTGCAATACTAAAAATATACAACATTGCATTATCATGATAAAATTTACAAGATTCCATGATCTATCATTTAAATACCTTAATGTTATCGACTTCTACGTTTAACTGGCAAGCTGATCTGCTAAATACATGAAGAGGTCTAGGAAATTGGGGAAGTATTTCGCCAGGGGCAGCAGCTATTAATATCATCCTAAGCACAGATTCAGAAAATTTCATAACTATAATTTTTTTTAGTATTAAATTTAGTATTCTTTTAATAAAGAAATTATACTACCTTCTACGAGTTTGAGGAATTCCATAATTTCCAGCTTGAAGTATTCCAAAAGTGCATTGATAACCCATCCGTACAAAACAACTTAGTGTCAGCTTTAGTATAATGCCTTTTTTAAAGGATACAAAGTTTCTTACATTTTCCATTATAAAGTAGCGGGGTTTGTAGTAATCACAGAATGAGATAAAGCTCACAATCAAAGAATTTTTAAACAGAGAATAAGCTCTAGAATTGAAACGATTCATGCCGCTAAATCCTTGACAAGGTGGTCCTCCACACAATAAATCCACTTCACCCTTGCGTGGTAAACTTTGACCACTAAGAGTTGTTTCCCCCTTTGTAAAATATTAACCATTAGATAATATTTTTATTACATAAACTATTGTGATCAATTAAACAAATAAATTAAATAATTATCCTTACATTCATTACTTTTTCCAAAAATGTATTGCAGTCTGTAGTGAAAACTGCTGCATTGGGATTATTCAGCCGATAAGCATGAGCTGCAGCTTCATCATTTTCAATAGCCCAGTGACTTTCGGCTATACCAGACTGTTTAAGACCTTCAGATAAGCCTAAAAATATTTTATGTGCAATTTAAGATACACAAGACTCTTTGTGCTACAAAATATATAGATAATAGAAAATATTTAAATTAATTATTACCCCCACAACCAGCAAAAACGTCCAATGTTCTTAATTTTTTTGAAATTTTTGGATAAGTGTGTGGTTTATTTACATCGGTATTACTTTCTACTTTTTTTCGTTTTGATTTAATCTTGTCTCCCTTACTTTTATTGCTTTTACCAACATTACAAGCCTGAGGGGGAGGATCAATAAATTCTTGATTTATACTGTCATAAGCTTCTGAAAAATAGAATCGATTTGGTCCTAATGCTGACCATTCAAAAGTACTTTGATCTAAGTTTTCTGAATATGTTAGAAAGCACTTTCCAACGACTTGATGAAATCGTACGTCGCACTCTATAAAAATATTCAGAAAAAAGTTATTTAAAAATATACTGATAATACTTAAAAATGATAAATATAATAATTTACCTTCATCACTCCAATATAACATATTTATATCTGACTTTTGTTTTAGTAATTTACCTTTATGGGTATTTTCTGGTCGATACATTTTTTTTACACTAATATGTAAATTGACACATGCCATTAATTTAGATTTACTAGTAGAAAATATGTTTGTTATATATCCTATATCAAATGGTTCTGGAGTATCAAAATTTGAACCTTTAACCTTGTCGTTCAATTTCCGATAAAATTCAGGATATTTATCTTCATCTACTACCTCTCGTTTTCGAGTTTTTATATTTGCTCCATAATTACTTGAATATTTGAAGTCAAATGTTTTCGGCTTTAAATAAACAGCGCTGCCAACCCGAAATTCCTCATTTAGATATTTTACCATTCCATATTGAACTTTGTTATTGTTGTTTGTTTCTTCTACTTTTTCAAACAGTTGTGGTACTCTATTCTGTTTTTCCAATGAATCGCGTGAACATGTTGTACAGAAATAATGCTTGATTTCTTCAGGAGGTTTTAAATCTGGTCGGAGATCTTCAAATCTAGCTGTAACGTGGTCATACCGTTGGCGATAAAATAACGTCATACAGTTATCCTTCAATGCATCATCGATTTCTAAAAATTAATACGATAATTAAACATTTGATCCTAGAACATGTAGTGTATTAGTACATGTAGTACTATTGAACATGCAGTAAGATTGAAATTTAAAATATAATTCTAAAATATAAAAATTAATTAAAATTAAAAAAAAAACAAAAAATTATTTTAAGGTATTATTAAATTGCATGCACGTTAAACATTATACCAATCTGTTCCATTTTTAAATAAAACACTTTATTAAAATCTTAATCCAAGTCGAAAGTATAAAGTATAAATAAACCATATTCCATGCATATTTACAAACCTTCTTTATCTAAGTTATCTGAAAATCGGCGATTCACTACATTAGCTTTGGACTGTACATATACAAGTGGTACATCTTGGCATTCGTCAACCAAAAATAATTCTTTTGAAAGTGATGTTTCACCCAAAATAGTTTCACTACCTCTCCATAGCCATGTACCATGTAAAATTTTGATGCCCATATTACTTTCCCACATATATCTTATTTTAATTACTTGCTCAGACACAGATGAATTAATAGATTCAATATAAATATAATCATTTTTTTCAATTTTTTCTGAATCAATCATGACAGCATCATAAAAGTCACCTTTTGGGGTATGAACAGTAGGTTCTCCAACCCACTTTATAACAGTACTTGACTTTTTTTTCAATGTACCCATTATTTTCCTATGCATTTCTATACTAGATTCTTTTTCATCTATAACATAGTCATATTCATCAAATTGATCATCATCACCTTCCTAATAAAAAATATTGTAATTATTATTTACTCTTCATTCTTATACTACATGTATTTACACAACAAAGATTATTCACTAAAGAAAATATGTCTGAATTAATTTTTAAAATAAGTTTTGAAAAATTGATAAAATTTTACTAAAAGTTTGCAAAACTGCAAATAATTTTGCAGTATGTTTGCAAACTAAACTAAAAAGATAAAAAAATTGAATATACGAGAACATAAACAATAAACTAAATATTATGAAAGCTTTCATTTGTTATTATTTTAACAGAAACTGAATATGTACATTAATAAACATACAATAATCTCCATATTAGGACATCGACGCTTAACACATGCTTGTTTACTGGTTCCAGGACCTCCAAACTTAATCATATTTTTACAAGCAGAACATTTTCCACAATCTATTTCCAAACATGCTTCACATGCTCCACATCTTCTGCGTTTCAGCAACAACTTATCAGAAGTATTGTCTAGTTGTTCAGGAAAGAAACTTTCAAACAGATCATGCACTTGTTGAGTAGTTGTTGCCTTTGTCCATGATGCCTTTTTTTGTTTGTATGACCTAAGTCCACTTTGCCAATCTTCATCAGTATACTGTTTACGCTTACCTCTCCTAGAACCATTTTTAAATTTTACACCTGCTAGATCAATAAGAGACTTTATGCATGGAGAATAAATTAATAATGGTTCTTCTGGTGAAGCAGATTGATCAAATGAAATTATTTGATCACATATAAATTCAGCATAATGCAATAAGAGATCTTCAGTAAATCTTGGTAGTCCACTTGGCATTGGTATAGTCTAGTACAGATTTAAAAATTTTAAAATTAAACAAATTAACTTGAGACAAAATATTTTAGGCCTAAAATGGAATTTATGTAAAAAGCACGGTTTTAACTTTATGTATAAAATAGATTTTTATTCTACTTTTTAAATAATTCTAAATATTTTTGATGAAATATGAACAAGACCAGTGTATTTGAAATAAATATGTCAAATTTCTTTTGCAATTTAATTTGAAATACTATCAAAACTTTACAAAAGAAAACGAAAAATAATTTTATTACTTCTTGATAATTACTTACTTCAAATTTGTTCAACAAATCTTCGTATTCTGAATTTGGTTCATCCAAAAGACATTCAATAACAGTTTTGCTCATAAATGTTTTTTCTCTCACTGATTTCATAAAAGGTTTATATTCTTCGGATGGTTGCATTAAATAATATTCTCCTAGTGGACTAGATACACCTAAAATTGCTTCTTCACCTCCATCAAATCCTGTGACAAACCATTCAACAATAGGACCAATATCTTTGCTCGGCACTGAATTTTCTTCTGATGGATCATCACTGTAAATTGGCTTTACATAACCAGACATGTAAATATTAGCTTCCTTTTCAACTAAACCTGAATCAAATGGACATAAATGACCATTTTTACAATACATGCTAAAACCAACAAATAATATAATTATATAATAAACTGAATAAGCTCAATATAATAATAAAAACCTGTAAAGAAAACTAACTTACTTAAATAATGTTATTTTATTGGCTGCTCTCATGTCATTTTCTATGACATCTTCCTCATCACCTCCAAACAAACATAACTTTTCATCAATCAAAGCGATGTATTCATCAACTGCATCATTTGGATGTCCAATATACATTCTTAAATCCTTATCGGTCAAACTTTGTTTACAAACTTCACATTTCGTTTCAAACCTTTTGTTCACATCAGATTTATCATTTTTCCCCTTCACTTTCGATCTTTTTATTCTTTTACTCGGAAGGGCATTAACATTGGTTTCGGCATTGTTTTGAGAGTTTAAATCGTGTATTACTTCCTTTTCATTAAGCTGAGATTCATCTGAAGTTTCATTTCTCTCCCCAACAAACACGTGGTTTGAATCGCATTGCGATTTTTTATTTACAAACGATTCTTTGTTTTCCTCCGACATGCGATCTTTGTCGTCAAGTACTGTTTGTGATTCTTTTTCACTGTACGACATGTTTATTTACATTTTTTTGTTGAACAAACAATTCACTATAAGACATTTTGACAAAAATAATTACTTATTATACTAATAAAAACACGTACAGTATACGAACTAAACAAAGAAATAAAAGAACACAATAATCAGTACCTTACCATTCACTCATAAACATTCGCAGCGATGAACACCGTGTAAGTATGACACTGTGATGCTGTGTAAGTACTTGCTTATCTTACAATGTACAAAGAATAAAAATTTTCTTTAACAAAGTAACTTATACAAAGAAATTCTTGTGACGTGTTTGTGTACACGCAACATAGGAATACTTATAGATATATATACATAATAGCTATACCTATACGCTGTATACTGTAGTTTGCATATAGTTACGGCTTTTACAAAAAAGTGAGACCAATTATCGGATCTTGATCAGTGCTACCAATTAATTCCCGCCATAAATAAATTCTTCGAATATGTATGTGTATAAGTTTTTTTATACTGAATACTTATAGTTTATACGTGCTAATTGTAAGAAATAAGAATCTTTCTTTATGATTTCATACGTAATAAAATGAATATATTTAAGAGGATGTCGGAGTATCTGCTTTACCGATAGATACCAAAGCTGTTAAAGAGTGATTTTTTAATTTTTGGGCTGAACACGCTTCATTTTTGATCACGTACTGTATCATTTATTAATTATTAATAATTGATTAATTTGTTAGAGAGAAAAGTTTGAAAAACCTTGTGAGTATTTCGATGTTGTAAGGGCGAGAAATTTACATTTTTAGTGACTCTAACGAGCGGTTATATAAGAGATTTAGACATATATATAAAAAAAATTACAAAAAAAATACTTTAGATCTATACTATTCTGTCTACTTAAAATGAGCGCGGGCGAAGCCGCGACGAGGGATGCTATAGTATGCAATAAAATTTTCTAGAATGATTTGTATTATTACTCATCTTCTAAATGAATTACTTTAAAATAAATAAAGTTAAAATAAATTATTGTAATATACCATACAAAAGTTATTTACAATATTACTAAATATAAATTTAATAAAGTTTTCGACAAGCCATTTTTTGTCGGATTTTAAATAATACATATATGATGATACATATACTACTAAACGTGTAAATTTTTATGACTGTAGATTCAACAGGCATATAGCATTTTGATAAAACGTAATTGTTAGGCGTAAAAATACCCTAAAACAAAATTATATTATAATATAGTTATTTTGTACTTGAAATGCAAGATTTATTAACACGACGAGATAAAAAGAAACAGCACATAAACTTACCAATAAGAACGATGGATTATCTTTATTTCGCCAACTAAAGGAAGAAATTGTTACTTCTAAAATATCTTTCCTGTGCACTGTTCTACAACCGTGATGTGTGTGCCCATCAAGCACGAGTCGCGGATTCAAAATATCTAGCAGCTTTAAAAAATATTGAATATTATAAACAGCTTTTAGCAGTCAGGTATAAGAATCTTAAGCATGTCAAACTTACTTGCTCTGTTGCCTTTTTTGACAAACAATCCCACCTTTCACGAAATTTTATACCTTTTATTTCTGGAGGAGCTTCATCCACCTCATCACAAATTGCATCAGATTCTCGATACATAGGAAAATGCTAAAATGAAATTCATGAATCTAATGCATTATAAAATTTATTTATCTGTTATAGTTAAATATTATACACTAACCTGTAAAAGGATTGGTCTACTGTATCTTTCAATTACATTATTCTTATCGCAATCATTACCAATCCCTTTAGAACATTTTAAATGTTCTACAAAAAAACTTACAGAATTATTATCATTCAAGAATAAAAATAAATTCTTACGCACTTACTACTAATTTCATTTACAGCAACTTCTGTTGGTCTACATAAAAAACATCCATCTCCTTCTAAAGCCATGCTATTGATCAAAACAAAATGATTTCCTCTAATACTTATTCTTCTGACACTTGGTACATTCATGCCGTTTATAAATCTTTGATTTAAATATGGTGTGATAACTGCAAAATGTGTTTTTAAAATAATTATACGTAAGAAACTATTTCTGAAGGTATGCAAGAAAAAGATGGTTTCATACCGTAATGAAATCCTATATCGTGATTTCCAGCTACTAGATACATATCTGTGCTTTTTGGTATAGAAAATAGAGATTTAAATCTTGATATGTAGCGTTCAAATTCTTCTGAATTACACCACTGACCTTCATCAAAAACATCACCTAAAATATTCAGAATATTAATTTATTCTTTCTAAAAAGAAAACTAAAATTTAATCGCTTTTTACAAACCTAATATGAAAACTACATCGGGTTTATGAATTGCCATTGCTGTTTGAAAAGTTCTATGCATTTGCCATTCCCTGTACATTAAAATTAAAACATTACTTAATTTCTAATGAATTACTAATTTGGGAGATTATATTCTAATCATAATAGCATTCATATGTACCTTCGCAGTTTATCAAACCAGTGTCCGTTCCTTGATCCCAAAAGATGGGTATCCGCTATAAATAGTGCATAGACAGGTTTCTCGTCGGGTGTAACTCGAGAAATTTTAGGATCTGCCTTATCTACATCTAAGATTGGCCATTTACACTGAATTTAATAATAAATTGAATTAAACATTAATTTATTTTATATAAAATATATATAACAATTATATAAAATATTATATATACCTGCATCAAAACGATGTAGTATATCAGATATTCACAGAAAAATAAAACTCCAATTGAAGCAAATAAAACTTTAGTTAAATAATATTTATAGAAATTTCTTGCAATACTAAACATTTTTCCAATTTTTTAATAGTCTAATTGTCTATCTAAAATAATGATTTTCCTTTTAATGATTAAATGACAAGAAAATATTATAACAAAATTTGTGTATAATATTTATATAGTTCTATTCAGGCCTAAAGCCTTAAGGAGAATTCTCATAAGTCAAGTAATAGTGCACAAATATAGTGCACAAGGGGGAACAAACCGCTGTGCGTCGCTATGCGTAATTGTGTCAATGGATGAGGTCTCTAGCCAAAAATAACTTCATAACATTTCCATGGTGAATTATCCGGTAGAAACGGGGACAAAGATAAAACGTCGCCAATTGCATTAACGAGAAGCCGGAGGAGTATAGTTACCGACGATTACAATTTCATATTTTTTTTGTTCAATTTTTAATATTTTAACATTTTTCGAGTTGAGCCCAATTCCTTGTGGTTCACCGAATTGGACTGAACTTGCAAAATGTTAAAATATTGAAAATTGAGCGATAAAAGTAGGAAAACGTAAATGTTGCAACTATACTCGTCCGGCTGCTCCAAGGGTGAAACTACTCAAGTTTTAACAAAATTGGAAGAAAAATGATCTATATGCGACTACTTACTACCTTAATTTGTCGATTCGGTGGAAAAAGGCCCTATCTGAAATTTGAGTTTGTAAAAGGTCCTATCTAAAATTTGAGTTTGTAAAAGACCCTATCTTGCGAACATATTTTTCTCTTTTAACTGGTAGCATTGACATAGATAATTGAAATTATATATAAATAAATAATTATAT
>UELU01120168.1:0-10141 GCA_900490025.1 Megastigmus dorsalis | reverse complement strand
GCAGTGCTATAATAATACATTATACAACGGGTAGGGAAAGGCTTTATTTACGAAACGAGAGAATTACGGCCCGATCCGAAGGCGAGGGCTCTAACGAGTGAAGTAAAAAAGCCTTTACGTACCAGTTTTATACCGTATTTTATAGTACGAGATGCCGAAAACAAGCAACGAAGTTGCGATTTTTAGGTTAGAGTGCTATAAAAGAATTAAAGTTTTATTTTTAAGTAGGAAACCATTGGGTAACATTGTTACAAACTAAACTTTGTTTTATTTTTAAATTTTTATTTAGCATTAATACTTGTTGATCTCAATTGATGTTCCTGTAATTTCTGTGTCCGAGAGATTGTAAAAAATTATTGTTTAATACCTTAATTGTAATTTAATTACGTTTATTATTATATTTATTTCTGTTTTATATTAATAAAATTATATAATTTTAATAAAAGTATAATTTTTGTCAAAAAAAAATATAAATAACTTGTGAAAAATGTAAAATCTAACATTACCCTTAACCTAAAAACATAATTTTCGGAGCTATCGATAATTGGGTCTGTCGACTATCGATAACTGCTCCCAACCTCAAATTGACTATCGATAATTGCTATATCGCGTTTTTTTTTCCAACAACATTTTTAAAATAAATATGCGGTCATTCTTATTCTTTTTTTTGTTTTAATTAAAGAAGACCCTTCTTTACTTAATGAAATCTTTCTTATCACTCATTATTACTGAATAAAATGCTTAATAAGTCGACCATTTTCTTACGTTATCGATAATCGGGTCAACTACCTTACATCATATTGTCTGTATCTTATACTTCAACTTACTTAGTACGTAGGGAGTTCCTGAACCGTTTTGTTCCACGTACTACCAAGATATCCAATTTTTTTCGTAAACTAAATATTACCAAACTAAATTGTTTCGCTCTCAAATATTATACTGGATTAACTAGTTTTGTAAAATTTATTTGCCTTTGGTACCTTCTTTTCAGAAACACTATTGGTGTTTAAACTCTTATATAGTAAAGTATAAAACTTGAAGAACCAGTCAAATTATAATGATGTAAATGGCATTCAATTACTTTATATCTTGGTTTTTATTTAACTTATCCATGTAAAAATACAGATAAAGTTATATTGTATAATATATTATACAATGAAAAGTTAAGAAAAAAAAATCAAATAATTGCTCTTCAAAGTGTGCATAAACAATGTAATAGTCTGAAACAATAGGCAGCGAAGAAGAAGAGCAAAGAAAATTGTACATCGAAAGTGTTTCTAGCTCACCGAAATGAAACCTCCAGAGCTCGTTGGTCGCTAATCCGGCGCTCTCGCCGCCGAATATGAGCATGCAGCTGGGCAGCCGACAGGCGGCGTGTCCGTGCAGTGGTCCGGGCCCGGGCTTGTTCCTCAACAGACACCAGCTGGCCGCCTTGACGTCCCACCTCCAGCAGTCGCTGCGCTCCTGGAGGTCCGTCATGCCGCCGTAGATGTACATGGCGTCTGCGTGCAGCACGGCCGAGTGCTTGTGACGGGCTGGTGGACCCGCCTCGCACGACGACAGCAGGTGCCAGGACTCCGTCTCTGTTGTACGAACGGTGACGATTTAGCGAGAGTTTATTACTTTTTTTTTCAACGAATCATGATGCTGCGTATCGCTGTTTTTTAGCGGATATGGGTAAGTGGCGAAAGCAGGTGGTAAACTGCAATCGATGATATTAATTTGGTTCGCACTTAGCCGATTTTTATTATTTATTGAATAAAAGTTAAAAAATTTAATATCTTGTGTATTTTTAATTAACTAAAAGGAAAATTTGTATTATTAGAATACAGTTGACAATATATAGCATGTATTATTTTGAAAGATGATTTAAAAACAAAAAGACTCAAATGCCAAGTTGAAACCTTGTTTAGAAGTAAAATATATATATTTTTTTTCGGCACGTTACGATGTCTCACCAAAGTGAAAGGCCCACAACTCTGAAGAACTGCCTCGTAAATCCTGATAACCACCGTAAATTAGCATCTGACCACGATGCACAAGTGCAGTGTGACCTCGTCTACCTCTAGGGACAGCGCATCCTTTCTGGGCTCTGATTTTCCTCCACGAGTTCGACTGTAATACAAAAATCGCATTAGTCAAACATTACGCTTTCCGAGGAATAAAACAAAATTTACGTTGCTAGAATATTTATGCGGAAGTCAATTTTTCAAAAATATTACGAATTAAATAAAGGAACTTTGTAGCAAAATGCAACAAGCCACAAAGTGATACTTTAATCTCTTGTGTTTGGCAATAGCTGAAGACGATAAGTTTTGCAATTAACGATTCAATTATATGCCCATTAAGCTGATTCGCGGAGCCCTCGAAACTTTATCCGAGTGCAGGAAAAGAGGAGCGAATTGAAATTGTTATATATAAGTACTCGAGCGAGATCGGGCTCTGCCTACAAATTTTAGAAGCCCGGCTAAATATTTATTTAGCTCTCGGCTCGCGCATGTGTGTGTGTGCGTCGTGAATCACCTTAACCGAGTAGCACCAGAGCGGCGTCTCCGTACCAGCTGAAAAGCCGAGCTCCCCGCCGAAAACGTAGAGGCAATCCCTGTGAGCCACTGCGCTGTGTTCCTGCAGTGCTGGAGGCCTCTCTCCCGAGGGATGCAGCTCTTCCCATCTGCTCTCAGCTGAAATATAAAACATTTTAGGGCTGGGGGAGTTAATAATGCAGGCTCGAGTGCACGCCGAAAAGAGCCAAAAAATTAAAAGCTCTTGTAGCAGCGGTACCAGATTTAATATTGAATTTACGTCGGATACACACATAGTCAAGAACTTTTTTAGGAAAATAAATTCAATCCATCCACTTTTCAGGTATAATCCAATGACGCGTGAACATTGAACAACGTCTATTTGAGTGTAAGAAATTGGACTTTCGAATCTATTGTATAATGAAATGTTGATGTATCGATCGTCGAGGAAAGTCGCGCAGTAAGTCGACGAAAAAAAATGCAGTCGCAACAGCGTCCCGAAGAGCCTGCAGAGGATATGCGCGACATTTAGGTACACAGCGAAATTGAAGCGAGTCTAAGCTGAAACCACGAGCAAGTCGAGTACTTATACGTGCCCGCCAACAAAGCTGCTAGTGCACCAAAGACACGAGTCTCTCTCTCTATATATATATATATATATATATATCAGCTTGTCCGCGTTTTTCCTCCCGAGCACATCGGCCCCTCGAAGCTTCAGCCTCTCTTAATAATACTTCCAAAGCATATCGTCGATAGTACAACAGCCGATTTTACACACATACAACACACGTATATGTATTTATACGTATACAGATCTGCGCTGGAGGCTCGAGTCCGTGCGAAAAGCGGAAGAGAGAGAGAGAGGGAGAGCCTCGAGAAAAGTGCTGGCACGCGAGCCGCGCTCAAGCGAACAAAGGTGAATGGAACACAAGTCACAAGATGCAGGGAAAGATATAGGGGGTGAGGAGGAGGAGTAGATGCTGCTGCACGTTCTCGAGAGCGAGTTGCCGCTGCAGGCGACGCTGCCGCCCCTCTTCCCACTACCGTTCTTCGCGAAACTACTGACCCATAAGTGCCGCCTCTAGCAGACTGAGAGAGTGAGAGAGAGACGAGAGAGAAGAGAGACAAGAGAGAGAGAGAGAGAGAGGGAGAGTCTTGGAGCAGCGAATTGAATTCTCGTGTCACGCGTATAGGTCGCAGCATCAAACTTCCATCTCTCTCTCTTGGCTTTGTTAGATTTTTCTTGGCATGGAGTTCGCTCGCAGATGCGCGCCGGGCTGGACGTTTTCTCTCCTTCACCTTGACGGATATACCACCACGACGCAAGCTTTGATGGATCGTCGTGCAGGTTGTGGATGCTGCTGACCTCCTTTTTTCTCCGTCCGCGCCCAAAAAGCTCGAGCGGCACGAGAATTATATATATATGCTGATGCTTCTATTGGCTTCCTTGGATTTTTCCGGTGCTCGTTTATTAGATCCGGGTTCGCGGATAATAAGGTTTTTCTGCGATTTCTTGCTGCTGGTGGTGCCAGTTCGGCTCTCTTGTTGTGTAGAGAATATTGGGGCAACTCCCTGTGTGCGTGTATGTGAATGATACTTTGAAATATTGATTTCTCCCCGCTTTCCGTATGACGCTTATGATGCTTCGAAGCAAAATAATTATATTGGTACTTTACAAATCTTTTTTCATATGAACTTATTTCAATACTTTTATAGACTTATGTTAATTTTTTTTTATGCCTAACTATGTTCGAAAATTAAATAAGTATGCATAACGATACAAGTAATTATGTTCTTAAAAGAACCTTAGAAAATTTTAATATCTATATAGACATACTTTTCCATGTTAATTTGAAAACTAATTTGAAAGTAAATCTATTTTCAATATATTTCTTTTTTTGTGTACTATGTAACGGCATAACTTAAAATAATTGCAAATATATATACTTGAATTGAATTCATAATAGCAACTTGACATAAAACAACATCAACAAAATACTTCGAAGAAATAATAAACTTTATAAGTACAAATATTCATTGTTGTTAATAGCGGAGGATTTTTATTTTTATCTAATTGACTATTGCTTATCCAATCGCAGACGACTAATCTAGAACGAAGCATATATGCTACGAAATGAGTGAATGAAAAAATTTACGGGGCATCGAAATTATGTCAAGTGGTCATTTTCACTCGTCTACTTCCTTTTCCAATTAGCTCCGACATGGAAAAAAAAATCGTGCGGCGGCGGTGGCAGCATTTTACAAGTTACACAACGATAAAAGCCACTGTACTTGATCGTTCCACGAAGTTACGCCATACTGGAACTGTAATATTTAATAACTTCCGTAAGCGTGACCCACATCGTTCAAGAATACACAATTTAACGCAAACTATATACATATATATATAGTTTGCGTTAAATTATGGCTAATACAATACATATATATATTGTATTAGCCAGCTTAAATATACGCAAATTTGCAAAAGAACACCATCTCTAATTCTCTATCATTTTCCCAGCATAAATCAATTTAATAATCGGATCGAATTAATGAGACGTGAACACTTGGCAGTTTGCAAATTTCACGCTTGAAATGATAATGGCTTTCACAAAATCAACTGCACCTACTTACTCAACTTTAGTTGTCTGCAAGATTATAAATTTAAGTACCTAAATAACAAACAAGTCTTCCGCATATGTTTAAAAAAGTACTTTATTCAAACGACAGAACGAACACAACAGTCGTTTGTCCGTATATGTACCGATACATTTTTAGTGGCATTATCCGAAGGTCTGCAGTAAAAGAATTTTGAACGCTACGGTAAAGGGCCTACGAGACTTAAAGTCCTGGTGGAGCGTTATAGATGAAAGAAGCCGCGGGTCTCGCTTAGCCCCTTCTCCTCATGCGTCTCCTCGCGACCCTCGCGCAACCGCAGATACTCGAGGTCTTGACTCGCTTCGACTTGCATTTTTTAGGCTTAGTTCTCGGACAGTAACCGCAATCACCGACGCACTTCGTGCACTGGCAGCAGGACGGTCTCGCCATGTTAATTGACTCACCGACCAAGCGATATTGACCACCTTGGCGCTTTTCTATCAGGCCGAATTCCTCGCAGTTCTTTAGGATTTCTGGCAGCTGGGGAACATTGAAATCGGATGCAGTGTGGCTTTAGGCACTGATACGCTTATATAGATTATATTTATTAGCATTATTTACAGGTACTCTTATTGGACACCTCGATTGTTTCTATCGAGTACTTAACTTAGCTTTTCCTTTTATTACTAACTAACGAGGCATTTTTATTGTTTTCTGCCTCGTAACTCTTATGAATTGAATTTCTATTTTATCATAGTTATTATTGCTTAAAATAACGATGATAAAAGATAATTTTTGCCAATATTATTATTGCCAAAAATATGGAATTGAGACTTATTCAGTCCTATTCTCGGAATAAAATTAGAAACCATCGATTTCAATATGCGATTCTACTCGAAAACCGATTGTACTTATAAATTTATGGTATATAATTATGCTGTGAACTTTAGCTATATACAGTCACTTTTTCAAAAATTTCACTTTGTAGTAACTAATACAAATCTTCCCGACTTTGATAGACATTTAGTAATTTTTTATCTTATATTTTCAGAAACAAGAATAATTTCAATTTGCATGTTTTAAACAATTCTTCCATTTGTCAATATGTTTAATGGTAAGCTATAAACAATATAAATAAACACGAAAAGTTTACTTTCTCATTCAAAATAATGTGTACTTCAAAAATACTTTATTTATGTTCTGGGAAACCAGAACCAGAACTAGATGTAAATTATGCAATTTAAATCACAAATTACTTTATATGAATTTATAATCATATATATGTGTGTGTGTGTGTGTTTGTGCGCGCGCGTGTGTGTGTGTGTGTGTGTGTGTGTGGGTGTGTATTAAAAGATAATAAAGCCTCGGTAAAAAGAAAGATTAAAACGAAAGAGAAAAAGAGAGACCGCTGTTATTAGTATAATCTTATAATAAAAAGAATTTCCAACTGTCAAGGTTAACAATAATTGAGAAATGTAGAAAAGAAAGATTTAAAATATTTGAATTCGTTTAAATAGTTCATTCATACTTTATCACATTTGTAATAAATGTATTAATTATTTCAATAAAATTTAAATGAGATAAGATACAATATGTATTATTTTGATATTATTATTATTAGTATTATGATATCATGTGATATCATCACAAAATTTAGAGTAATATTCTTAATTATAAAAATGCTACATAAAACTTTTGTGTAAAGTACAGGAAGTAATAATATTTACTTAGCTTTTAAAACATACAATACAATTTTTACATCTATTTATCTAAATTCATTTGGAAAAATCTGTGTTTCAAACAGCTAAGAATATTTCATTATACTATTAATAGTCATAAAAACTATTTTAGTTTACTTAGAAATGAAGTGTTTTATTTTTGCTCTCTACTAAAAATTGTCATTAGAATTCCTTCAGAAAAGCAGATATTATACTGGGGTAGAATTTAGATTTTTACACAACTGTAATTACCATAATTCATGATAATATATATATATATATATTCGTGATCTTACATATATAAAAAAATATTGTAACACTTAAAAATTTACTATATTGAGCAAAAATACTTATTACTCGTTACCTGAGATTTGATAGCATTTTGAACAAGTCTTCGGTTAGTTACGACATAATTTAAGATTTTCTTTTCCGACACGCTGTTTAATTTCTTCATTGCCGAAACAATGTTAGGCAGATTTGTGTCTTTAAAGTACAACTTTTTATTCATTGTTTTCTGAAAAAAGAGTATGAAAGCTTCTGTAATTTACGGTGGATAAGTAGTTCTTCTATACTGAACACCATAACCTTCATCCACCTTCAAGTAACAAGATTTTTCTTTTGCTGACCTAACGTTATTCTTGCCCATGGCTCAATGACAACGGGTACGGGACAAAATGTGAGTTTCTTTTTCACGCCAGACTCGAGAAACTCTTCCTAAGGTTATATAGACCGTACTTGTAATTTTACTTGTCTGCCAAAATCCCGCAATTTTACATCAACGACATGTCGAGGGCTATTGACAGATTAAAATTGCTATAGGTAGTGCCCGCGGCTGCGTTCGCCGTGTCAAGCATGGGACTGATGGAACGCGCGCGCGAGTCAAAAGACAAGAGAACACAGTTGTCTAATCTCTCGGCACAATTTTTATTTTTTCCTGGCTTTTATCGTGTTCTTTTGGCGAAGGCGCGGGTTCGGTCCAATTTTATAAAAAAAATCTAAATACACGAATAGCTTTGTGAATAATATTTTAATTCAATAAAAAAATCGTTTAATGCTGTAATCGATACCTATATATATTAATAACAGTTGTGATATAACGAGCAAATCTTCATCGATCTCATCAGCTAAGCATATAATTAAATTATCAGATTAAATTTCATGCAAGGTTAATGATTTAAGTATAGATATATTGATATTAAATGCTTTTTCTAATATATAAAAAAATTCGGAACATTATATTTAGAGATAAATAGTTAGAAATAAACTCAATTAGAATTTGAACCTCGATTTGAACCCCTTCAAGTAGATGGAAGTAGATAAGTATGTACATGTAAGATAAGTATCTGTAGTGGATTATTTTAACTTGAATTAAACTTCAATCTATTGTTTTCAAACTTCTCTTAACCCAACTTTTAAAAAACTAATTGGTTTTTAAATGAAACATTCTCTTTATATACAGCCAAACAAATGATATACTAATTATTCTTTACACTTATATACAATCTCTAATAGCAAAACTTTTTCTTAATAAATTAGTCTGCAGGATTAAGAACGGTAAGTCATTCCCTTGATCAATAACCATAAGAAAGGCCCCTTTGTGTAGAATGCATACAATATAAATAAGCACGGGATACAATTTAGCTCGGCACACTAAGTAATGTACCGAGACCAAGTGTTTCACGGCAATTGGCTAAAAGGCGCACGATATAAGCTGTGAAAGTTTCATAAAAATCAAATATTAACTCGGAAGCATTAGGTATTCGAGTCCTGAGAGCCTAGTGGAGTCTCCCACATCCCCCCCCCCCCTCATGCATCGCTGCATTACTAATGTATCATTTCGTTCCACTAGAGGCAGTAATTCAGCATTAGCGAAAATAGAAAGGGCCGAAGTGGTGAGACACGTCAATTTAGGTATATATATATGTATATATATATAGCACAAGGGATGTACGCGCGTGTGCGCACGCGGCCAAAATTATTTCATCGACTTAACCTATTTCTTCCCAAAAAAATTGTCCGTTCTTTATGATTCTGAAATCAGAATTTTGAAAATTCCATTGGAAAATTTCAAAATGGCGGTTTGAATTTGATGAAAAGTCAGAAATACATTATAATAATCAACTATAAAATGGCCGCTTGGGGGGAGTAAGGTTAATTCGGTGAAAAAAAGGCATGTTTTCAAGAATTTTTTTTGGCGATACAGATAGTGTTAGGTTTTTTTTTATTATTATTTAACGTCGCTCTATTTATGCTTCCACTCGGTGCTAATTATAGCGACGGAGGTCTACGGTGTGTTTGAAAACAAAGCGCATGTAATATATATCTTAGAGAGATGCTTGTGCCAATCGGCCGAGACGTAGGCTCGAACCCGGGACCACCGGACTACGAGCCCATCGTTGTACCAACTGAGCCACCATAGGCCACCGTAGTGTTAGGTTATTCAGTAAATTTTCATATAATAATGCAACATTTCAACAATATTTTCCTAAATATTCATTGCGAAATATTGAAAATTGAGCGTCATTTTTCAATTTTTAGTAGTACTTGGAAGCCAAAAAAAACAATTTTCGCTAAAAAAATCGGCTAATTTGTTATTGTAAAATTAATAATTATTAAAAAAAAAACTCCCAGGGATACCTGCTGAATCATGTGAAGAAGTACTGTGCAAAATTTCAAAACGATTGGTCTAGTAGCTTTTGAGTTATGGTGTACACAGACTTCAAAAATAATAAGTTTCAGAAAAACGCTATAAAGTTTTGCACACCAAAAAATTAAAAATAAAACTCGATAATTCTTTTATATTCAGACAGAATCGTCGACAGAAAGGTCCATAGAGTAATTAAACCTAAGGCTAACCTTCTTTTTTTCATGTTTGGAATGAAACTTTTCCATCACACTTTTCACATTTTCCTAAGGTAACAATAGTTAAAAAGACGCTTCTATCAAGAAATAAATTTAAAGATTATAAATGAATAAAATAACGCGCCAGGTAAATGCGCTGCACAGCTGACGAGCAGGTATATAGAAACCCAGCCTGGAGCAACGGACGCTCAAATAATCATAACATTGTCAATTTTGTTCCGATCGTCTTGAATTTTTATACATTATTCATGAGATATTCATTCATTTAAAAAAATAAAACAAAAATGCAAAAAAAAAGTTGAAATACCTTACCCTCCCTTAACGAACAATGCGTCCCTTCGCAGCTGGACCCCTTCTATAGCTTCTATATATGAATGAGACATGCGAGTGTGTATATCGTATGCGCCACTCCGAGGCCTCCCCTCAGCTCGATCTAAAAGG
>UELU01120163.1:0-26500 GCA_900490025.1 Megastigmus dorsalis | reverse complement strand
CATATCCACTACTGATTCGCAGTGGATATTCACTGATTCGCAGTGCATATACACTATTTCGACCAGCTATAAGAAGGTCACTACGAGAAAGTGAATAGTCACTGCTTGAAATTTAGAGAGCAAAATCGCTTATCGGCATCAGCAGTAGCCTTCGTTCCTTCAAAACCATCCGACAGCATTGACCGACTGTATAAAGACCATTTAGCCCCCTCCCGAAACTTTTCGATTCAAACTTTATAAAACGGCAACTTTTCACATATTCAACTCAAATATTCGCACACATAAATTATACGAGAGTTGGCCAGCCTCAAGTGCCACATCATCGAAAATCTCCTATGGCACTTTGATAGATCCACGCGCCTCGCATAAAATATCATCCCACCGAGAATGAAAAAAAAAATATAGGTGAGTGAAACAAGGCGGCGGTGCGGAGCGCGAAATTGGCCACGCCCTCTCTCTCTCTCTCTCTCTCTCTCTTGCTAATTAGCTACCAGCCAACTGACTGACTAACTAACAATGAGAGTTAATTAGAATGTGCGTTAGAACGGGCGCAAGCCCGCCGCCCAACAAACTTCTACGTTCTGACTCTCTCTCTCTCTCTCTCTCTCTCTCTCTCTCTCTATCTCCCTCTCTGTATATCTACATATATACTATGTATCTCTGCTTATACGTGTATCTCTATCTCTCCATAGTCCCTCCATCTCTCTAGCCTGGCATGTAAAGCTCTACATCTCTTTCGGTTAGCTAGATGGAATAGAGCGGAGGCGGTAACTATTTCGCTCGGTCGCCACTTGCCTCTCGAACTGCTGCACACTCTCTCGCTCTCTGCGTATATATCGAATTATCAAATGATAACAGAACGAACGTTGGTGCGCGCCTTCGGCTGAATTCTTTCTTCAGTTTGTGTTTTACTTTTTTTTTGGCCCATATATTTTAGGCTAGATCTCCTCGATTCTTTTAACGAGTTCGCCACTGTTGTTGTTGTTGTTGTTGTTGTTGTTTTGCTGTTGTGAAGGATCGAGTGTTTGTTGGGCTGGCGGTGCGAGCACGCGAATCGCTATTGTGCGCGAGACTAGTTTACAAAGTTATCCGGTGCTCAATTATCGAATGACGTGTATATACGCGGATGTAGCTGACTTTATTGTACGGCCTGGCGCTCTCTCTCTCTCTCTCTCTCTCTCTCTCTCTACTACTACTACTCGATCTTCAAGCTGCGCGGTAAATATATCTATGAATGTGTACTTGAATTGCTACCAGTTGGATGTGTATATGTGTGATCCACTGGGAAAAGAATTTTTCTATTGCAACCATTCGAAATATCGTATCCCCTTATATGGAGAATCACGTAACTGGCAGAGAAGCGATGCGAATATTTAATGAATGGAATTGGTTGTTCTGGAATAAAAACTAACGAGTTTAGATTTTGAAAATTCAATATGTATAAAAACAATTTAAAGAACTTATTATTCTAATTTATAATAAATGCTTCGATTATTTTTTCGTCATTAGAAAAGAGAACGATCTTATCTATAAAATTAGTATCTGCTCATAATCCAGTCGCAGTATCATTCCTTTACTTTATTTCAATCTTGTAGACAATCAATCAGCTTTAGAATTACGCGCGGGAAACTTGGAAACATAGGTGTAGAATCTTAATTGGGAGTTTCAATAAACTATTAGTGGGTGGGCAGCTGCAGTGCATCTCGAAACAATTGGACTAAGCTTCAAATCTCTGATCAATGAAGATATTTGGGAAATTCCACTTTGGCGAGTAGGCCACATCGGCGCCTAGCTCCTCGAAACTGAATTGCCTACTGAAAATTAACCGCCATACGCCCATACCCTTTGCAGCCTAGAGCTAATAATTAATTTAATAACTACTATGAAATGCGTAATAGCAGTCGTATAACAACAGTATGTCTAACTTTCCCCACTTGTCGTCATCCTTTGTCTTTTTAACTCGGGGATTAATTAAGAGGAGGAGAGACCGCTGTAAACGCTGAAACGCACTTGTCGTTCGTATAATTGTCGACGCATCACCTGCGCACCTCGCCTACACGTACCAGCCAGCGATGATAAAGAAAGCTCCAGTCGACGCTCGTCTCTCCATTCTGTCCGTTCGCTCGTTTCAAAAGCCACGCCGGCAATCATAAGCTCTTCCTTTCTTTCTCCTCTCTCCCGCCTACATACGTCACATTTCTCTCTCTTTCTTTATTTCTTCTTCTTTTTTTTTTTTTAATTTTCCACGTCCACACAGAGGCGTGAGTATACAGTCGGAGAAAAAAAATTTTTTTTCTACCTTGCCGCAGGACTAGTCAGTTCCCTTTTAATAAAAAAAGAGCCTCTGCCGAATTACTCCCGAATGAGGCGTGCAACGAGCCAAGTGCGCGAGGTATGCGCTCTCAAAAGGAATTACTACGTGGCCACAAGATTTTTGAACGGGGGAACGATTTTTTTCTTTTCACTACTTTTATTTTTCACCTATACGGTCCGCATTTTTTCATTTGCAAACGCCACGATAAAAACTACAGAAGATTGGGAAAGCTCGATCTTCACGTTCTTTTTTTTTCTTTTATACGGCACTGGTTAGAAACTGCAATTTTTGTATTTACGTTGTGTAATTATTGAAAATGAATGGAATTGCGCAGTAGACTGATTGAAAGAAAACAGAATGGAAAAATTGAGCTGCACTTGAGGTGATATTTTTTGTCGGCGAGTGTATAAAAAAAAATTAATGGGATGTTCATGTTTTAAAAATTTTATTAAGATGTATGTTTTAATTTTCAAAATGAAATTGTAATACTAAAATTTTTTCCTCTAAGTTGTATATTCAGTCGATCGTATGAGGAACAACTTTGGATACGCAATGGATGGTAAAATTAAATAAAAAAAAACTTCGTAAAATTACTATTTTGGCGACGTTTCGTCAGCATGGTTAGCTGACCTCTTCAGGCTGTATATTTCAATACACAAGATAAAAAAAAATTTTTTACAATATTGCTTACAACCAGAAAACACAAATTTGGTAATTTGTTTTTTCATTCTCCTTACCATATACACGATCTTTCACACTTGTCACATGTTAAAAAAACTTTTACGTCTAGCTCCCTGTGTAAGGAGAGACATAAGTCTCACCTCACACTTACAAGGGCGCTTCTAGAATAATACGAAAAATAACTAACATTTTTTGTAGCTTTTAATTTATTGTATCAATTGGATAGTTGCTGATATCTAAGGGATCGAGCGCTTTATATCACAGTACTTTTGAAATCATGTGCTATTAAAAAGTTTTTAATTTGGTTATAAAATCTAAAGACTTTTGTGATTTGAAGCTTTCACGATAATGGTTATACATTGTGATGATGGGTTTTTCGGGATTCGATCGCATTGTAAGCAATTGGATATCAAATATTTTCAATAGGGTGCCCAAAGACTTTTAGAAAATCAACCGAAAATCTTCTTTAAAAGTATAAGAAAGTTATAATACATTTACTTTAGCGAAGAAGAATATTTTTAATAGATTTGCCATATGAATTTTGCAATATTTAATCAGAATTTTTCTTTTTAAAGTTATTTAGTAAGTGTATCTATTAATGTTTAATATTAAAATCGTGAGCTTCGCTATACAAATTTAAAATATATTAGTAATAAGAATGCAATAAAAATACCATGTAATACTGATAAATAGACTCTACGGACGTTTTATTGGCTGATAAGTATGATTCACGAACTTGCACCAATAAAAACTTCCTTTATGTCGAACGTATAATATTTATTAAACTGCAATTGAATACAATCTACCACTGGAGGAAGTATTCAATAATCTCTCCTTGTAATACAAAATTTTTAGAAAAAATTTTTGAATTAACATTAGTTGTAATTCTAATTCTAGTTTAAAAATGTTAGTGATCACATTATTTAATATACTAGCTATTTTTATAGCTGGCACTACAGCTGATAAATACAGTTGTGTTGAAGTATCTGTAGACGATTTAACTCGATGGTCTGATGCGTACTTAAAATTAGGCATTGCAAATCTATTGGAAGATAAGGTTTATACTGATTTTTATCTTTCTACTTCGCAAAATCCGAAACAAAAACAAGTGAAAAAAGAAGATTTAAAAAATTATGAAGAACTCAAAACAAACAATCAAACTTTTCTGATAATTCATGGTTTCATCGATGACCATAACGTTTATTGGGTGCAAACAGCAAACAGCTTATTGCTAAAATTGGTAAATATTTTATATTTCTTGTCTTGTTAATTTTAAGTCTAATTGTAATTATTTACAGAATAATACCAATGTGATTTCTGTGAATTGGTACCTACCATTATTGAGGAGATACATTTATAAATCAGCGGTGTATAGTACAGACACTATTTCCGATCAAATTGTTGAGTACGTAATTAAATTTTTATATTTTATATATTATAATTTATAAATTGCTTTTTATTAAATTCTATATTCATCATTAACGTCGGACAAAGTATTAATTATTTTTTTATATTTTCAAAGTAGTGGAGACGAAATGATTAATCCAGGCGAACGAAGTATATGCAAATTAAATTTATTGGGTATATTTTTTTTTATATTTTACTTGTATTTGATGTATATCGATTCACATAGTTCGTTCATGCATTTTAATAAAATTAACTTGTCCAATCAATACCATAGTTAAAAAACAAACACGATTCTACTATTTTACTACTTATATCATCAACTTGGACATTTTGATTCCAATAGATTTCTCAATACAACTGATACTGCGACCGGTAAGCTCGATCAAAACTGGGGTTCCGTCCATATAATTGGGCATAGTTTAGGCGCACACATTGCCGGACAAGTCGCTAAAAAGCTAAGGGGTTTAATTAATGTTACCAGAGTAACTGGTCTCGATCCTGCTGAACCGTGTTTCAAAGGCTTAAACATAACCTCACGACTCAACGCCAGTAATGCAGCATTTGTTGATGTCATTCATACAAACAGCGCACCGAATGTTAGCTATTTAGGATTATACGATGCTATAGGTAAAGAATTTTTGCTTCACGATTTTCTGCTTAAAAAAAAGACTGATTTTTGAACATATGTTTCTGATACGTATACTTTTATTGCTTATTACGTACTTAAAATTTATCGATGATGACAATGTATATATTTCACGAAGTTTAGATAAGAAATTATTGTTGAATTTTGGTGAATTCTAAAAAAAATTTACAATATAACAAAGTTAATTATAGATAAGTTTTTATTATTTCGAAATATTCAAGGGAGAATTTGTTTTAGGACACCTTGATTTCTATCCTCACAATGGAAACAATCAACCCGAGTGTTCTTCATTTAACCTAGACTATTTCAACCAATCAAGATCTATTGGATCAATGTTTGAATATGTATCAACACTGTTAACAGGTGAAAAAACATTGGAACTTTCTCAACAATTAAGTAAGTAATTGTGTACTTCAATTGAGTAGTATCTGAATAAAATATAATTGTAGAATATTAATGTCGTCACAGTTGCAGACCCTCAAAATTTGATATGCAATCACAAAAAAGCTACGGAATACTTTATAATGTCTTTAATGGACAAAAAATGCAAATTTTGGGCTATTCCAAGAAGTGAAAAAAAAAATTTAGATGACCATGAAAATGTGCATGAATTGTGCTCCAAAATCGATTCTTGCGTTGAGATGGGAATACACGCTGATAGGTATATAGCAAAACCTGGACAGTATTATATAAATATCAATTCAGTTGTTCACCACTGCAAGAAGCAAATTAATCCAAACAATGTAACCAGCTGGTACGATCAGCTTCTGGAAAATGTGCCATCGTGGTTCCCGTTACCAGATTTCATTAGAAAACCATAAATCTTATTACGATTAAATATTGCTGTTCTCATGTTCGAAGACGTTTAATGTCACCAGACCCGTTAACATTTTAATTACATCAACAAAGAATTTATATTTTAGACCATTGGCCATTTATTATATAGAAAAAGGTTAGATATATTGTCTCAATAAACTGTACATGTTGTTCAAAACCAAAAATACTTTCCGACCTGGCCATGAGCAGAATCCCAATAAAATTACGTCCTCAGTATGAGGTCATCGACCGGCATACTACAACCGCATCGGGAATTCCAAGGTACTCCGATACTATTAAAAACTAGTAAAATAAGGCTCGATACATTTAAGAGTCCGTGCCTCGAATGTATGATATCGCGCGGCCTCCGACTGTTCTTTATGCTCCTTTGGAATGATAATCCTCAACAACGTTATTAGGGGCGAAAACCCGGTTAACCACCTCTACCAGAGCTCATCTGAATTTCCAAGAGAGGGTATTCCCCACCTCAGCCGCAGTTGGACGTTTTTCAGCCCTCCATCTTCGTCGCGCGGAATATAAATTTATCGATGTGCCGATAAAAAAAAGAGAAGAGAGAGAGAGAGAGAGAGACTGCAAGAGGCCGAAGGGTAGCAAAAATTCAAATTTCTCGCACTCGCGGAATTGTCTTGAGGCGGTGTTTGCTCAGCAGCCCGAAGTATGCTCCTCCTCCAAAGAAAGCGAGACAGAATATTCGATCCACTTCCCCTCTCCATCCGTTCTTCCCGAGAATTAAATTGGAGAAATCGAATTGTACCAGACACACACACACACACACACACACACACGCACGCATACACACACGTGGTAGGTCGCTCAATTGAATGATCTCAGGTAATCCCAATCCAATCGAGTTATTCAAAGATATTCGCTATTGATCGTCCTCGCCTATTCGCCCAAGTTTGTAGCCGAGTGGTGGCGCTTCTCTAATACGTGCGACTATCCCACAGCGCTTTCCCGTTCACATTGAACGACTGTGCAGTTGCAGAGTGGCCACGTTTAATAAGTGAGCGAAATCCAGCGATGGCTGCTGCGGTAATTGGTCGATTGATCGACAAACATTTCGACCCGCGAGGGCTGCTGCCGCTGCTTCATGAATATATATATGTGGGTGGGTGTGTCGCTAACGGGTATAAAGAGATATTTTCCGTCACGACGCTCGAATTAATAACGTGATGGTGTAGTGTGGGTTAGTATCGCTAAGGCTGTGCGTGATGGAATTCACCATTGACCGATAGATGCCATATACACTTGGGTTATCGGAACTTGAGATTGATTTTTAGTGATTGGTATAGAGAATAATATTGTGAGCAGTGGTTGCCAGCTATGATTTGAACTTTGCTAATTGTGCGAGTATATTGATTTGAGTATATCCGGTATGCCTGCTACGCGTTTTGCTTTAAAATAAAGGTTACTCTGTTACAGGGAAAAATGCGATGTTCCGGAAAGAAATTCGAACCATTGGTAATGCTATAATATAAAGATTTATCAATTTGAATCTTTTCAAGTATAGCATTCGCAAAAGTACAAAGGCCTTTTTCTATTAAAATATACACTGACATCTCCGATGAATTATTTCTCTAATATACTGAACTTTTACAAGTAGGATTCATAGCTTTGTAAATAAGATACTCTTTGTTGGGTATAAATGATATTTTTTTTTTAGATATTGGATAGTAAAGTAGTATAAATACGTTCTGATTCCCTCCATTATAAAATGTAAGTCAGTTTATGGTACGTCTGTAGTACCCAATACTTTGACAAAAGACAAAGAAGTTGGAGGAGTGACATAGAAATCCATTCTGTAGTAGATTTTATTTCAATTTGAAAAGAAACAAGAATTTTTCTATAATAATTAATATTATAAAAAATTGTATAAAAAATTAATTTCGACAACGAAATTATGCAAGCCTAAATTATAATATAAGTTTTTCTTAAATTTTCGTGCATCATTAAAAGTTTTTTTCAATTTGTTAATATAAAAGAATACTATGTTTTTGAAATATGTAGTACACGTCATTTGGGTAGACTTTTTTTCTTTTTTTTTTGGTAAACCAAATCGTAGAATGAGACAAAATTGTACAGAAATCCACTTTACATTTTCCGAATATTTTTTTTCATGATACAGCTTTTCTGCCGTCTACACGATGAAATCATGACGTTATCAGAACGTGCACTCGTCATTCAAAGCTACACACTGCGTACCTTAAAAAATATATGTACATATGTGTAGCTTTAATATATAAATGAAAAATTTTTTTTCTATATTAGGATAATATTAGCTTTAGCCAAAATCGCGTCCAAAAATGTGAAGATTATTAATTATAAAATAACGCATCTTGTAAATTACACATTTTTTTCTCAAGTAACTAGTTGCAGCTCATCTTTAATTATATTAAATTCTTTTTAAAATACCTGCGCAACTCTGTTCAAGTAATAATTTAAAAATCCGAAATAGGCAAATAAAAGAAGTTACTTAGAAAAAAATGTAAAATACTTGGCTACGTGTTTTTCACGAGGGAAGCTAAAGGTGTAAAGGTATTATCCTCATTCAATTCGGCATTTTATTGATTTTCATTTTGAATATGTAATATCCGTCGTAAAAGAAATAATCCTAGAAATATTTAATAATTGAGTTCCGTAAAGTTTTCAATTCCCCTTTGTCTCAATCCCTGCGTATTCAAAAAAAAATTACTCTATTCAAGCTTTGCTGAAAGTACGAACATGTATAAAAATATAGTTCTAGATGAAAAATATGAGTGTACAAATTAAAATAAAATGCAAAATAATTTTCTCGTCTAGTTTTATTGTTTAATAATAAATTTCACAATGTGGAAATTAAAAAGAAAATATATATTTTTTGTATAACATGAAAAGGAAATGCTTTTCACAGAAAATTCCAAATATTAAAATCAGAATCTAATCAATGTTCAGCAGCACCACTAGGATTCCAGCTATCATAAGAGACCTCACAGAGCCCGGCTAAAAGCATCGCTATAACTGCAAGCCCAATTTATTTTTCTCCATTTTACCGAGACTCACGAAAAGTTATGCAAATCCAAAAGTCCAATGTTGACGGGTCCGAGCCACCGGTCGACGCTCACACTAAACGAATTTACGTGTCCCTTCCTTCGCTATATTTCGGGCGTCTGATTAAATTTAACTTTTCCGCGCGCTCTCGCGAGCACCAGGTAATTAAGTCTCTCGCTCCGTTAATTGAATTTGCAACGGGTATAATTCAAATGAGTCGATTGGGCCTGTCGCAGTCTTATCTTGGAAAAACACACGATATACTCGGAGGAATCGTCGGAAGATTTTCGACACAGGCCGGGCGGATCCTAAGTAAAGAATCTCGTTCACTTGCCACTCGGCCTGTCGATTTGATGCTACGCTGAAAAGCCGTATACATGTATGTGTGTGCTGCTCTCGATTCCACTCGGCGCCCTCGAGAAATGCGCTTGATTAAATATACGTCAGTGTTACGTTGAACGAGGCGAATTTCCCTCCATTCGATTTAAAATTGAGTTTTCTTTTTTATTGCGCTTTATTTGATATTAAAAGGAGACCGAGTCGTGCAGATTTTCTGATTTTAGACCTTAACGAGTAGGAATAATGCAGGTTGAGTCTAGGAAAGCTCTTTTGAAATTATGTAATGGAAGTTTCTTCTCTACTTTCATAATAAGGTACAGTTGTTTTCTTTCTTTTACACCAATATATCATTGTTCCCACGTTACAAAGATTCATAAAGCAAACATTAAGCCCTTCATTATGTTAAATTTCCCAAAACTTGTTTAATTGATCAAAGTTGAATCTTCTTAGTCCCAGATCTGAACTTTGTATTCATATTCCTAAAATACAGTTTAAAATGCACATGTTTAAAAACTTTCTTTATTAACTTAACGTCCGCAGCGCGCGCCCGCTACCACCAAAACTTTCGAAACTAAATATTTTACCAAATCGTTAATAGCCTTATTTGAACTTGTCATACAACTTGGAAATCTCGTAAACCCTCGCAAGAACTTGTGTATAAACAAAATGATGCAAATGCACTTATTGTTGTACGTATACAATCAGGTTTGACGGGATTCGAATTCTTCTACTTACACTTTTGCCCCTCTCATTTCGTACCATCAGCTTTGGAATTTATATCGCTCGGATTGTTTGTGTCGAAATGGCCTTGTAGCATGTACGCAAGCAATTTTCATGTTTCATTACAGTCACTCAGTTCCGCCCTCTATATCGACCGCTAAATCGCTTTCTGCTTTGTAGAAAATAAAATGCCGTCCAATTTGCCAATAAAGCGCCGAGTTTCCCCTTATCAAACATGCAATAATGCAATGTTGCAAGTAAAGAAAATTGATTTGCACTTTTATCAAAGTTTCCGCTAATGAACTATTCAAGCAATCAATCTCCCGCTTTATCGCTCTATATCTACCGATCCTCCTTTTTCACTACCATCTCCAATTATTTTCCCTTCCTTATATCCATCTCTCGCTGCGCAAAGTAACAAGAAGCCGCAAATTACAAACGGAACGGTATGGGTTGAAAATAGAAAAGGAAGTAATGGGTTAGAGAGTTGGCTATATAGAGCTTATGAGGTGCACGCGGGAAAATAGGGGATGTACGGCAGAACGGAAAACAACTCCGGCGAAGGAAATGGCGCCGCGTGAGTTATTTTTGAGCCATGCGCGTTAGAGAAGGGCTTCTCACCGATAGGGCAAAAATGTGTTTTCGCCAAATATTGTTCGAACATCGATCCTTGTTATTTGAACGGATATGAATCGCGCGAGAGCTTCGAAATATACGGGAGTTTATTCTGTAAAGTTAGAGGTGCAAGGGGTTATTTTTTGGAGATACGCAGGCAATACACATTGAGTTTTTCTTAGCTTATTTTTCGAATCGCGCGATTTTCAATTATTTATTATTGCATTTCTGGTATTCGATACATTATTGAAAAATTTCTCCCGTTTTATGCATCGTTCTACGAGAGAAATTGATTTAAAATAACTATCGAATGCGCTACATTTTTCTCGTTATTTTATTCACATTTTATGGGATACTGTATACTTTTATATAAAAAATACCATTATATAAAAAAAAATATCTCATATATACTCTTGACAAAAATATTGACCCTAGAATATATGGATTTACTTTAAAAAATTTCTTAGTTATACACCTACAGTTACCCCATCGTTACGTATTTAACTTTCAATTAAATCGTTAGTCGATAAATACTTGTTTTTCAAACTCCGCTGATTGAACATTGTATGAGCTTTCAACAAATAATAGCCAAGTTTACAATCATCCGCAGAATAATTCATAATAATAACTATTATGTTATATATTTGATTGTAACATCAAACACTTTAAAATACATTCTAGTCCAGGCGTCAGTGTAAAAAAGGTTATTTTTCAAGATAATTGTAATCTGAGATATTCCGGCGCCTATTTATTAATTCGGGAACGTAGATTACGAATATCAACTTTATGACAGTGTAAAATGATTGCAACGTTACTTAAAAAATGCATAAACAATTATCTCGGCTCCTGTTGATCTGAGCGAAAAAACCTTAGTAATAATAATCGATATGTTTTTTTCAAGACGAACGAAACGAAGTATATAAAATTAATATAAAATAATAAATATTTATTAATTTTTTGCAAATAGAAAATTAACCGTTTAAAGCTCATCGACATTATCTCATTTTGATTGTCTTGAAAAAACACCTAGATTTATTCCTGAAGTTTTTTCGTTCAGACCAACAGGAGCCGAGATAATTGCCAAAAAACCGCAAAATTTTGCAATTTTTAATGCTTATGCCTTTTTTTAAACAATGTTTACACTGTCCTAAAGTTGATATTAATAATTTAAGCCCTCGAATCAATAAATAGGCAGTGAAACATTTCAGATTACAAATTATTTCGATGAAAAAGTCTAAGGCACCTGAACTAATCAGTTATAAATCAGAGTGGCGGCCGCTTAACCAGCGCCTGCAAAACAGTCGGTCAATTATTCAGCAAGCCACCAAATTACTTCTCAACCTAAGCCACACAATTACTCGACGACGACTACAGGCCACAGCGTGAAATTCACATTAACAAACAATAATCGAATATCGCATTCAATTATCCTCGACAAGTCAGGCACACGCGCACGCGCGCGACGGTAATAGTCGACGAGCAGCCCCGAAAAAGCGACGACCGCGCTATTGTGTGATTTTTATATTAGAAAGAAAGAAAAAAAAAGAAAAAAGAGAGGAGCTATAGCTCGCGTCGCGAAGCGCTGGTGACGATAACACGCGGCCGCGGTCGCGTAATTACACGGGCAAACATTTGTTCTTTCCACGGCGCGCCCGTGCTATCTTATTCAATTTCATTTCCTGGCAGCCCTTCCTCTTGTATAACATATATCCCCTCTGCCTGCAGCGGGTAGCGTCGCTGCTGCTGCTGGTAGTAGAGGCGCGGCCTCAAAGGAAATTGACCCAGGGCGGCATTGACGCTCGGTCGCTTTTGGGTGGGCGAAAACGAGGTCGCCTATGTGTACCCTCTCTCTCTCTCTCTCTCCCTCCCGAAAATTCCTGAATCACTGCTCTCCTCGCTTTCGCCCTCCTTATAACACTGGATCATCATTTCTATAATCGCTCTCTCTCACACACACCCTCTCTCTCTCTCTCTCCCTCTTTATCTATCTCTCTCTATCTCTCTTTTCAACAGCTGTTTTGGCCGCGACATTTCGCAATTTACTTATTGACGACATTCCATCGGTTTCTTTTAGCGTAGCCAGGACTCGAAAATTCATTACGCAATTGTCGCGTATGATCAACAAAAAATGAGGGAGTTGCTAGTTTGAAGATTATATATATATATATGCGAGAGCCAAGATCTATATATACAAGGGAAAGGATAAAGCGTTTGTGAAGGGACTATAGACGTACGAATTTCAAAGATTTAAATTTCACGCTGAAATAGAAAGGAGTCAATGCAGCCGAGCCGTGGGCGCAAAGAAACGCAAATGACTGCAGTAGCAGTATACCCCGGCACCAACTTTTTTAATATTAAGCTCTTTTGTACCCGAGCGATAGGGAGGATCGCAATATCCCTGCGTGTTTGTATGTTAATTGTGATCTATAACTATAAGCTGCAAATTCCACGGCTCTTACTATATATAGTCATCCCGTCCCTTTATAGTTACACCGCACAAAGGAGATATTCACCTGTCAACCGTGAACTAGTTCGATCAAACCGCTCGTTCGAGAGTGCACACCGCCCGCGCCGTCGACGACGTCCCATTTCTTCGCAAAAGTCCATTTTAACGTCGTCGTCTTTACTATCTCTCTCTCTCTCTCTCTCTCTCTCTCTCTCCCTCTCACTCTTGGTCTTGTGCCGCGCTCGTGCATTGTCGTGCGCGATTGTTTGGCTCGCGAGCTGCTGATTGCGATTCAGCCCCCAGCACCGAACCGGTATATACGCCGAACACGCCTTTCTCCTTATACCCTGATAGGTAACTAACTATTCCTCTCGACTCTGCCAGAGCATCGATTCACCTCGATTCCCAAAATTTAATTACCGTTTATACTGTGCTAGCCGATAAAGCTACTTATTCAATTAACCTTAAATAAATGTGCAATTACATGCGTCTATCGTCTCAATCGGTACCTTCTTGCTTTTGGACGAGTTTCAGTTTTACGATTGTTATAGGTTTGGTGTATCTTGTGAGGTGAGTTTATATTGCGCGTGTTAAGCAAGTGATGAGCTGATAGTGATTTATGAAATTCTACACGGAGAGAAATCTTTAGCAATTATCGCATGAAACGCGTTACTTTTTTACCCACTCTTCGACCTTGCAATATTAATACGTGAGCGCCTGCTTTTAATGCGACAATTTAAAGCGATACTCGCACGGGAATGTCCGTGCGAAATAGATTATAAGTTCTTGCGACAAACGCTTGGAAACCGATGCGATTTTGTTGCGCCCTCGATACTAAAAGGACCTCGCATGGAGCATACGATAATCGCATAAGACTGGTGCGAACTGACGAGTGACGATTCGCTTCAAACAATAATTCGCAACGGTCTAGTGCGAAAATTGTAGCAGAGTCATGCGACAAACGCGCTATACGCACATACGAATAACGCGATGCGAATAACGCATGACGAGAATCCATGCGATAAATGCTACAGATTCCTCTCCGTGTATCATATAACAAACCGTGGCGATAAATATCTTTAATAGGCATCATAAAATATTCTAGAGTTTCTAAATTTTCTCTCGAATATTTCCCCTACATCGGCAACGCTATATACTCTTCCATTCGCACAAAAATTAATAAACGATCTTTATTAGGTTTCACGCTCATCGAGTTTCCGTAACGATCCTGAAATGCAGTCTCATATTTAGCACAATTTTAAATTAAAATTAAATGGAAATTTCTGTCCTTAATAACCGATAAACATAACGTGCGTATTTATCATTGATTAATTGAACGCAACTTTCGTTCAGGTACTACATTGTGTACATGAAACGGAAAGTTTTAGCTGCTCATTAATTTGAAGCGTGAAAAAGCAACTTGCAACTAACTGGAAGCTCATTGCGCTTTAGATTAGTCAGCCAGCTTTAAAGTATACTTATATCTCTAGTAGAAAATTCACGAGCTTGACTGGTCAATGTGCTAATCAAATGGCAATGTTTTGTGGGAATTAAGCGAAAAATATACTTTCAAATGTTCAGTTTTGGATTAGCTTTCAATTATATAGTGTCTAGTTTTTATGCAGCCTCCAGAACCATAGATAATAGAGAAAATATATATATTTAAAAAATCTAGCTAAAAATTCGCTAGAAACTCCTTAACGTTGCTACCAAGATAACGCCGCAAGTTTTGAATTTCCAATTTTAGACAGATTGCCGCCCTATATGTTTTCCGGCGCTCGAAAAATGTAGTCGACAAACAGATTTAGGCCTGTCTACGTTCTGTATATATATTAGATTAAGTATGGCGCAGCACGCGATATAGTAAATGAAAAGTGATTGATGGCATCGCTTAGATAAAGACGAAATTGTGCGTAGCGCAATCTGATTGGAATTGATCGAGTTGAGGGACGTAGTGTCTTCTCGTTGATTACATGCTTTTGATTATTGCAAAAAATGCTGATCTAATTTTTATGACTAAGGATGGGTGCAGGCCTACATAATTATTACATGACTTATTATTGCTCTGATCTCGATTTTCAATTTATAGACGATCATGAGTTGAGGAAATCCTTAAATATTTTTCAAACCTTTAAAAACGAAATACTTTAAATTTTAAACTGAAATAATATCCATATTGTCCTTTGACCGATACCATTAGAAAAATTTTCATGGATTACATGACCCTTACATGGGTGATAACCAGTATCCTGGTTACCGCCCAACAAAGGAAAAGTCGGTCTGTTATACAGATGGCGATCACCGATCGGAAAAAGGATTACCATAAGGCCCTTATTCAGTTTATGATGTAAGGCTCCTTAGTGAATTCAGGGTTTAGCCGTGGAGTTGCCACATGAAAACCTTATAAAGTTTACGCATGCGTGTCACTCGGGACGCGACGATTCAGCAGTTGATGGACGTTATACCGTATAGTATACACAACGCCTATGTGTGAAGTTTGTTACACGAAGTAAATTTAAATCGTCATATTTGAAAGATCACGAGTTCCGAGAAAGTAATTTTTCATAAATTCTGGAAAATAGTTTTTTGGTATCGAAAAATAAAGTTTAGGGCCTGTATGTTCGACCAGGGGGTCTCAAATCCAGAAAAATCGAGGCACGATATACGAAAATTCATGCACTTTTCACAGCTTAGCAATCAACATTCTTTCGAGGAATCATAGAAAAATTTTATATGCGATAACAAGATAAATATTTTTTGCGATACAAAAATAAAAATAGAGTGTATTAATGTTTAATTTTCAGCATGAAGATTTCTGTAAAAAAAAATGGATGACACAATGAGTGTGGTGCTAAATCTAAATTATATTGCAATTATAGGCCTAGGATAGTAATGTCATGTATAAATATACCTGTTTGCAGTAGTGTGATATAAAATATAGTTTTTACACACTATTATAAAGAGTGTTATTTTAGAATAAGCAAAACTGAGTTTTTTCATTACAACTATTTAGGAGAATCCTTTTCAGAGTAAGGGTGCAATATTTAAAATTCATATTAATTAAATTCAGCCAATAGACCTAAATATAATCATTGAGTTTGGCGAATGGAGTAAGAAATGATCAAGCTTTGCTACAAAAATAGTCAAACCTGAATTTCCGACCAGCAGGTTCTAGATTCCATTTTCTTGCTCGGAAGTAAGTTTTTCCTGCGTCATGGAGAATATATCCTGAGCAAATGCGGAAACAGTGGAGGAGGCTTGTATAATGGAATGGAATAAGAGATGGATTTGTATACAACCCCTCGAAGTATGTGGGGTGGCTCTTAAAAGGATTATGGCCTAAATGGATTTTCGGAAAAAAAAACTAATATGCAGATATTTCGTAAAATTTATAAGCTAATTATGTGTGCAGCAGGTATGCAAAATCTGTTTGCCATGAAATAACGTCCTGCGTTACATTAAGTATATAAAAATCGTAATACATAAAAATCAAATTTCCGACTTTCCTGAAAAACAATGAGGCTTTGTTTTCGCTAATAATTCTCTATTGACTTGTGAATATTGACTCTAACTGAGCAAGTACAACAGACGTTTCGTCGAAAAAGTGATTGCGGATCTTCGAGGAAACCTCTCGGTGCCGAGCAGAGATCAAATTGCACACTAATTTGCGGCTAACGCAATTTCCACGTATAAAAACGATCTACTCAGAAATAACAAGCAACTAAAAAAGAAGAGACACGACGGGAAAAGATATTTCGTCACAGGTTCATCCCTTTATCAACGAGCTATTCATTTTCACTGAACGCTCACGAGAGCTTTCCAGATGCACTGCACACAGACACCGATTCGCGAGCTCTTTTAATCCGTCGTCCCAGCGAACAATTGCGCTTATTAAGTTATTGTGCACGTAGAGAGAGAGAGAGAGAAAGAGTTCGACTCTTTTTCTCCTCTTGCGCGCTTCCTCCCCCTGCACTTTTTCACGCTATTCATTTGGTTCTCTAGCGCTCTCTGTACGTGTTACTTTTATTTCCCTGCACCCGCGCCGCGGACTTTCTCACGTCGAAACTTTGTACTTTCCCTTTAGGTTCTTTTTTTTTTCACCCGCATTTTACCAGGGGAGCGAGAACTCGCGCTCGCGCGCAAGCGGTGGCGCGGCCGCTTTGCTTATATAAAACACAAATGAATGGCAATTTAAGTGCAAAACAAGTTCGCCCACTCCTCCTCCTTCTCCTCCTCGTTTCGTATAATTAATGTCCCGCGCGGCGGCGCGCACGAGTTCTCTCTGCATCTCTCTCCCTCAGCTTTTTTTTTTTTTTTTTTTTATTTCGCGGACCTTAATTACCAAGGTGAAATCCAGTCCGCTAGATAGCATTGTACTTTTAAATTTACAGTTGCTGCTTTTCAAGTGCAATTTCGAAGTAATAGTTTGAACAAATTGTGGATTTTTATCGCGCGAGCGGCCTGGCAGCTTTCGTTTTTCGCCCTCGTCGCCCCCTTCAAAAGAGCTCGTTAATTTGACGTAACCCTGCACTCGCCCATTATTTTCTTTCTACTTAGCCTAGGTGCGCGTTCTTTAACTTTAACAGCCCTTTTATAGCTTTAATTCACTTTTTTTTTTTCATTTTCCGAACAAATTTCATATTTCACTTCTTTTATATATATATATATATTTACAGAGATATACTGCACGATAGTTTATATTTCAAACGCTGTTTATTATTCGGAAAGATCTGTTCCTGATATAAAGTGCTTCATAATGAAAATATTACGTCGAAAAGTACATAAAATGTTTATATATAAATGATTATATATGCCAGTGAACTTTATATTACAATGAAGCTATTCGGAAAAATCTGTCGCGATAATATTTTTCTCTTTCGTTTAAAAAAAAAATTCAGCATTGTTTCGAAACTTCTTTTGAAATATAAAAATGCCGATGCCATTCAAAGATAGGCCCGCGAAATAAACTTTCACCACGCAGTCACTATATATCTATCTCTCTCTCTCTCTCTGTCCTACATTACTTTCATTCTTATATCTATCTTTTTCAGTTTTTGAGATTCTTAAGGAAAGAAAAGTCAGACAGAGAAATTCATATTGCAAAGGCAGATTTATTAGACAGAGTTAAAATATCTTCCGGTCATACGGTGTATACGTTTTCTTCGGTATGACAACAAAGCACTCAGTCAAGTGCCTGATTTATAAAGTTTTGTACTTTTTTTTTTATTTAAAAAGTAAATTAATGTATTATTTTAAAATATTGCGCCACTGCAATGTATCACTAATTACGAAACTTTATTCTAAACTAGTAAATTTAATATCAACAAACATAATTTCAAACACATAGAAGTAAATATTAATTAAACTTAAGAGCATAATGTTGTATGAAATAATGTTTATCTTTTAATGTAATTCTCTTTCTATCCATATAGATGTATAGTAAACAGATACAATTTGAGTTTTGGAATCAAATTTTCCTAGTATCGATTACATAGACAAGAATTTTTATATGTACATAGCTATTATACAAATCCAAACGAATTGAAACGGTTTTATAATTGTGCATTAAAATTATTATTTAATGATGCCTAGTGGATGATTTTGATAAAAATATTTATTTTTTATATTTATTTTATTATATAAGATTTTTTTATGTCTAATACTCGCATGACCGCATACAACGACTATTTCGAATTATTTTTATCCCGTCTACAAGAATATCGCAGAAATATTCTCTAAAAATATTTATCTCAAAAAATAAATTTTTTATTTTTTGAACCAAAAATTTTAGATTAATTCTGGCTATACCATTGAATTCTACTTACAACTTAACATCGAATGAGATCTGCTGCACTTTTATTTTCTATCGAGTTCCGAATAAACTGATTCAAAAAGTGGTGCGTTGGGGCTGTGTCACTCTGTATATACTACTTATTGGGCAATATTTGTTAAATTTTATACAAAGAAATGTCCTCACAGAGATATTATTTAAAAGATATTAAACAATTTTATTCTCTCTTTATCAACTGTTTACACAAATCCCTTCTTCTAGAATTAAATAAATAAAAAATCTCTTCAATTGAAGATAATTTTTTATCCACGAATCTCTTGTAAAGATCCTCCGTAGGATTTATGGTGGAAGCTTTTAACCAGAGCTAAAATTTCCTTACGAAAACGCAGGGCGACCGCCAAATCTTCCTATTACTCGATTTTCTAAAGGTACTCGAGGAACCAGCTTTTCATTCTCAAGATCCTTCGACGAAAAACTCATTGCACAGCAGATTTATTATAGGAATTAGTCTCTCGGTAAATCCTTTTCATCAAAGGATTATACCCGGTGGGTACGGTTTCCATATGGTTTCATTTGTTTCATTAAAAAAGTATCCCCTCCAAATATTACGACTGCGGAAGCCATAACAACACATTTATCCATCATTTCCTTCGCTAATCGCTTAAACCTATACGAATTCAAAGCTACACACAAAACAAACTCGACGATGTATTAATCAGACTAGTTGACACCATCGTTTGAACGAACAGAAATAGGACGCGTATAATACACGTGATGCTTAGTGTTTAAAGCGACCGCCCCCATCGTATATCCGATGTCGATGCATAATTACGCTCGCCCACACAATACACGGCGAATATCCCATCGAATTAAATAAAATAGGAAAAAGCGAGTAGCGCGGAAAGAGATTGCGCGCGAACGCCGTTGGAGATTTCATTGGGGAAAATGCTCTCTCTCTCTCTATATATATATATATATCCAATATGCAGATCCACGCGAGTGAAAAACATTAGGCAAATGAAAAGAGCGAGTGAGCTGCTCTTATCGCAGAAATATCCTATATACGTATTGATTAATTACACGTGGAAAGTCCTCCTATATATTTCTAAATCGCGCTCAGCCTTTTTTCTTGTCCCGGCAGTCGCACGACAAAGGTCAATCCGAGCGCAGCAAGCCCTTAATTAAAAATCTGCAAATTATCGCTTTCCGATCGCCCTCCCTCCTGCGGTGCGGCGAAGAAGAAAAAAAAAGACAGCTGCAACGTGTGCAGTCAATCGGAGATGACGAGGTCCGCCCAGCGAATACAAGCCTCTACCGCTTCGCGTGCATACATGTATGTAAGTACCGCCGCGTTATTGCACGGGGTATAGAATATAAGGAAATCCAGTAAACGGGTGGCCCAGGTACGATCTCCACGGTATGGAATATCGACGACGACGACGACGACGACGACGTGCCCACTCTCTCTCACTGTGTTACCCCCACCCACCCACTCATCCAGCCCCCTCGTTATCGATAATTCACCAGCAGGTTAATTGACGCTCTCTCACCTTTCTCTCTCCGCCGTTGTTCCTCCCAACCCCCCTCGCTGGCTCGCTCGCGAGAGAAAGAGAGAAAGAGAGAGGGACTGAGAGGCACTGGCCGTCGGTGCAGCGCTTTCTTCCTCTGTAATCCCACGCTGCCGCCTGCCGCCTGCCGCCTGCCGCCTGCCGCCTGCCGGTGCGTGTGCCGCACGGATACACACGCACAGTCCCCCCTCTGTCCTCCTTCTCCCCGCGGCTCCTCGTCGTCCGCTCTTAAAAAGGTGTGGTCTCCTCCGGCTCCTCTCGATATCAGCGGCTCCTCCTGGCTCTGCCAACTCTCTCTCTCTCTCTCTCTCTCTCTCCCGTTATCGCACTAGAGATGGACTGAGAGAGAGAGAGAGAGACACCCACTGAGTCACAGACACCACTCACACGTATGCATATGGAGGGACAAAAAGCACACGCGCACAGGGTAAGCACGCACTTGTGTATTCCTTTTTCTTTTTGGCTCTCTGTTATTTTTCTCTCTTGCGCACACCGATGTATACCGCCACGTGACTCGCTCTCTCTCCTTCGGGGGAGGCTTGTGTACCTCCGCTCTTTCAGCGGCCAGCCCCTTTCTTTCTCTTCGCTCTCTCTCTCTCTCTCTCTCTCCTTCTCTCTCTCGGACACGCACGAGACGGCCTACATACACACTTATAGGCCGAGAGAGAGAGCCTAATTACTGGACACGCGCGTCGCAAGTGTGCGACCGCATCATCATCCTCGTATAACACACGCCTGCACTGCAGGACAAACGAGATTCAGACCCGACGAACGCCGTGCGCTGGTCCGTGCAGTCTACGCTCCACAGACGGAGCGCGTATATATGCGGGGGTGGGTTGCGCGGCGAGGCACACGTATATGTATATATATATATAAGAGGGAGACCGGGGGATGAGCCACCGCCGCGCGATAGAGCACCGGAGCTCGTACTGACTCTCGCCACCGACTCGCTCTCTCTCTCTCTCTTTCTCTCCCTGTCTCTGTCTAGGCGAACGGGGCGGGGCGTACGGCGGCGAGAGACACCGATATCTCGTACCTGCACATGCACAGGTGCCCACCGACACCGACACACAGACACAGACTCTCGTTGCGCGGCGAGAAGCGCACGGATAACGTCGCGGCAGCTGCAGTGGCCTGCACGAGCACGGCTATATCCTTTCACTTTTTATCAGCACAACCCGACGTGTATACATACATACACACACAGCTGGATAGTGTGGCTGCTGCTGTGCAGTGTATAGCTGGCTGGTACAGTGGTGCTTGCCGAGATCACCGAGAGACACTGCCGAACACGCAACCTAGAGAGAGACGTTCGCGCACACGGACACACACGCGCACTAACACTTGGCCTGCAGAATCCACTTGTTGTCCCTCCCTGGCTATGTGCGAAGGTTTACACACCCACAACACACGCACACAAGGGTGTTATTCGCTTGCTGTCTCGCTCCCTCTCTCGCTGTGTGTGCGTCGTTATCGATGAACGTCAACGTCCAGTGTGTGTGTGTGTACACAAGCAGCAGCAACAGCGGTAGAGGTATAGAAGGAGGCCGCCAGCTTATGCGGCGCACGCGAAAAGCGCGTCGTTGCGTGGGCGAGGTGAGCCGAACCGCTGGTAGAGGCGCGCCTAACCACGTGTACGGCACTGGCGACTGTGTTCCTCGGCCGTTACTCGGCGACGCCGACTGCACGGCCAGCCGGACAAAGGCGGCATCTTCTCTACGCTGCTTAACTCCCCCAATATATGTATATATATATAAATCTTTTGCTTCGCGCTCAAAGGAGATCTCCGCAGGAGGCAAGATTCAGCCCCGGTCTACGCACTCTTCTTCAGCACGTGTGCACCAGTGCGAGTGGTGCAAAATTTCGAGCGCGACTGCACTATAAACACACGTGATAGTCATTCACCGAAAGTCCACGAAGCGGCAGGGAGTTATGGCTCGGGCATGATTAGCCGTTCGACGAACGCCGACGGGGAGAAGAAGGAGCAGGACGAGGAGGAGGAGGATGAGGAGGAGGTGGAGGTGGAGAGGCGAAGAGAAAAGGAATTAAACGGACGCCCTTGGGAGCAGAAAAAGACGACACGACACGACGCGTCCTCGTCCTCGCGCGTACGCGCACTCCTCGTATGCTTGCTCCAGCCGCCGCCACCGCCGCCGCCGCCGCCGCCGCCGCCGCCGCCGTCGTCGGCTCGCGCTTGCTCCATACGAAAGGCGCCGCCGTCGTACACCACTGCTCTTCCATATACGTGCATATATATGTACGCTGGGGGGGCTTTGTGTGAGTGTCTGCGTGTCTGCGTGGCTCGGTGTGTGTGTGTGTGTGTGTGTGTGGAGGGAAGAGAGATAGACATGCGCGAGGGGTGAACGTACCGCGCGGACGCGGACGTTCCACCCTCCGGGGGGGTTGGCTGCCTGGCTGCTGCTGCTGCTGCTGCTGTTGCCGCCACCGCCGCCGCCGCCGCCGCCGCCGCTACTCGCCGTGCGCGCAAGCGAGCTTTTACTCTATATACCCCACCGACGACCCCCCACTTTCTCTCTGCGCGCAGCCACCGAGCTATACTGTATAGTGTATCAGACTCTATACACACATATATATGTATATATATATTCGCATCTTCGTCCTCTGCACACGAGGATTACCGCCTCTTTTGTAGCCCTCACCCCCTAGTACTTTTTTGTAACAGGAAGCGCGAATTTTTGCAGCTTTTTCGAATTGTACCAATCCTCCGCGTGAGTCCCTCTTTTTCCTGCCCAGACGTTCAAATATTCAGCCGTGGATGTTCCTCACGTTGATGGAGCAGCGGGAGACACGCGCTCAGAGGGTTTTTCATCGTCGCGTTGTGTACATGCACGTCGTATATAGGGCTGCTCTGGCAGGTTGTGTTTTTGTGCTGCGGCGCTGAGCGCGAGCTCTGCAACCGAGGGCTTTTAAAACTTATCCCTTTTTCCGCGGTGCGGGGGACAGCGGACGACTTAATCGCGGCTGGAACGGCTGACGGTTTTAGCGATCTTCAATCTTTTTCGGATAGTCCCGGTTTTTATAAGCGTCCAAGTTTTTGCAAGTTGAACGAGAGGGACAGGAGGGCTTTATTTCGCAGGCGATCCCAATAGTCGAAAGCCAGGAGGCCGAGGCTCGTTTCGCCAAGGTTCCAATAGCCCGAGTGCGTGCTATCGAACAAAGAAATCGTCTTATAATCGCTTACCTGTATTCGCTCCCGGGGTTCAAGCGAGATAAGGCATGTGTGTGTATTTAAATATTTCGCTGGATTACGGAGATTTTAATTAAATAACGCCAACTTAGCATTTAAGCTTTAATTAAAACCCCTGCTTCTCGGCGCTCGGACCCCCCCGTGTCCTTTTCCTGAATTCCTTTCTCTGTGCTGCAGCTCGACGCGACCGCCCCCACTCGTGTATTTTTCTTTTTTTTTTGACTTCTTTCCCATTCTTTTACATGCGGTTCCTTTAGCTTATGTACACCCCTTAACTCGGCTAACATACACCGTTTCAAGAGAGAACAAAAACAAGAAATTACTTATTTGAAATTATTTCCAATTCTTATACTCGAGAATCCGGAGCCGCCGTTTTAATTGGAGTTTTCATTGGCGAATCGTATACAGCTGATTAGAAGGAAGTAAGAAAAATGAAATGGAGAATGAGTATTTTTTGAAAAAATATACGGGATTTACCTTGGTGTGTCTTTGAGACTCATACTATTTTTGCGCTCCTTACTTACGAAGATACATTATACTAGAAAAATCCAGTAAAAATACCAGTACAATGAGAAAACCTGTATATCATTTGTGTCTCATGTTTCACAGATTCCTTTGCCGCTCTTGTGTTCTTTCGTCCCCCTCCTTTATTTATAGCTGTATTTATTTCAAATTTTTCGTTCACGTCGGATACGTTTTCTGTATCGGATACTTTGAGTAAATTCTTCAAAAATGAAAAATGCAAAACAATTATCCAATTGTAATAATTGAAAGTATAGCGTTACATTTATTTTATCCTCTTTATCTACACGTCTAAAGTATATACGTATATACACTCGTGGAATCAATTGGTACTATAAATTGATTCTACAAATCGAACGCAATAGACTGCTCCAAATTTCCGACGCCTTACCTCAATCTACTTTTTCCTCATTCTCGCTGCTCCTCGACTTTAGTTTTTCATTGCTGCTGCACTTCCACATTTATCGTTTCCTTTTTTTATCTCATCATCTCGACAATCTGTCTCTCTCTTTCTCTCTCTCTCTCTCCTTATGTGCTTCTGTTTATTGCGTTCCATGTTCTCTCTACGAGAGCTTCCCACTCTCTATTTCTCACTCGAGTTCATTTTTCTTCGGACTAGTCTCTCTCTCTCTCTCTCTCTCTCTTTCTTTATTTTTTTCCAGAAAACCTTCTCCAGACCCATTTCTTCTTTCTTTTTCATATTTTTCCTACTTTCTTCAATAATGCAAGACATTGCACGAGATGCATAATTAAAGTAGAACATTAATCCAGCGTAGTGAATGCGAATGTTTTCAGATTTATTATACACGCACTTTATCTCATTCGAATTTCCTTTTTCTTGGTAAATAATGCACAGCAGCCCTCGCTTTGCCTACTAGTAGCTTTTTATTTACCTACAAATACACGCATTTATGCTACTTTCCCTACCCAGTCTCGAATGAATCTCGATCCACCTGGAATCTGTCTGGTATTCTACATCTATACCCTACTACACCACTACTTCCTTTGATCAAACGCATTTAATGTAATGCGTTTGTTTATTTCGCTACAAAATGTATACAGTGCAACGTAATTTCGCGTCCAGCTGCTTGCCCCATTGTTAATTCAGCTCTACACTCTCAACATCTCCATTTTTATTCCGTATATGTTCCAGAGTCGTATTTACACACGGTTCGCTGTTAAATCCGTCAGTCGCTCGCTCTCTTTCTCGGAATTAGCACAGCAATTTCATTGACACTCACCAAATATTGCATATCGTTGTAATGAACGATCTACTAGCAATGCGTTAGTGCGTACACCACATAGTTCAACTCATCGAGCTGGGTTTTATCTCGTATCCCAAGCTATGGTGATAAAACTATCGCGCGATCTTTGCGCACTCCTGCACTTCATCTTTCGTTCTCCTTATAGCTTTGCTCGCAATCTTGATCATTATCAGAATTAAATGTTATGTGCAGCTCTCGTTCGCGAACAGATGGAATATCGCATCGCCGTAGCCATTACTTGAAATCTCTGGACTGCTCCACCTCTTTAATCATTCCCCTTTAATCCCACCATTTTAAATCTTTCCGGTCATGAAAGTCTGTTTACTACGTTCCGCGCTTTTCTTTCTTATCTCCTTCGTCTCCTTCTCCCTCTCTTGTAGTCGAAGAAATTTTTCTCTGCAACTTCGCCTCTCTCTCTCTCTCTATTCATTCCATATTTTCTTGTTTCTCCCCTTTCTCTCTCTCTCTCTCTCCCTCGCTCTCGGCCTCTCTTTTGCCGTGTTCCACTCGCTCGAGTCTGGGTTTGAGTTAGAGTTGAAGTTTGCACGGTCTGTTTATGTGAGGAGGAAGAGAAGCAGGGAGAGAGATAAAGAGAGAGAGAGAGAGAGAGAGAGAAGCGTAGGTAGCGCCAGGGTTAGGTGTACGGCTTTTGGGGGAACTAGAGGCCGCCTCAGCCGACGATCGAATTCCCGATTGGGTGGGAGCGTCGCGAGCAAGAGAGTGACCGAGATAGTCAGAGATAGCGGTTGAAAATATAACGGAGATGATAAAAACTAAGATGAGGACGTGCGTTAAGAAAATAGAGGGAGGAGAGAGGGAGGAGGAGAGAGAGAGAAAGCGATAAAGAGAGGCCGCGTATAAAAGAGGAGAGCGATCGGGAGAAAGAAAGAAAGAAAGAAATAACGGAGCCACGGCGGCGGCAAAGAGGCATGTAACGCCGACTCTCCTTTTATAGGTATTATGTGGAAACGTATATAGGCAGAAGGAGCGGAGTCTGCTTTTCGCTGCGGCTTAGTATCACACGAGTGAGAGAGAACACCGGTCACATTCGCCAAGATATCGAAAATTCAGGAGAGCCCTGTGCGTGTGTACAGGTGTGTGTGTGTGTGTGTGT
>UELU01120157.1:0-12567 GCA_900490025.1 Megastigmus dorsalis | reverse complement strand
CTCTCTCTCTCTCCGACCAGCTCACAAGAAAGAAGGACGCTTCGCACCTCGTGCCTCTCTAAACCACTTTTATAATAAATAAATAACTCTTCTTATCACAATTAAAGTGTTGTGCAATCTTTCGGCGTCAACCTTCTTTATTAATCCAACATAAGTAGACCCCAAAATTTTCTGAATCTTCAGAACTTAACAAAACCAGATTTTTGAATTAAAAAATTTAAGCTTTTACCTGCTTAGATCTTTAATACTGTTCATTGCAAGATTTAATATTTTTTATCAATAAGTATTGAAATGATTACTGTCGACTATTAAAATGATTGAATAAGTTTTATGATATAAATAAGCTATCCAGCATTTTTTACAAAGGAAGCGACAATCAATTTTTGGTGTAAGCTAGCTCAGCTAACTGTTCAATTGTCCCTGCGTCCCTCCGCGCTCGGTGCAAGCGCGACTCCCCACCTCTTCGCGCTGCTCCATTCCACCTTTCACCGCCGATACCGCCGTCCGCTATAGCTGATTGGCTCATCTTCTTAACTTTTAACAGTTAATAACTCGGAAACTAATTGTCGGATCGAAAAACGAGAAATATACGTTATTCTTAGAATTTTGAGATCTATCGAATGGTATATGTCCTGTTATCCGAAATTAATCCATCCTGTATGTGTTCACTCAAGTGCAAAAAGTCGGTATATATGTCTCAGGACATTCAAGTTTATCTGTAGAATCACTGAACTCAATAAATGATAATATTAAAATAAATCATTAAAAATGAACGATTTTATATAAAATCAAAGTTATAAAAATATAATTCAAAAAGAAATTGAAATCAGTGATTCACAAGATTAAATAAAATGGTCAGAAACGATAAATTACTAGTCTTAAGTGTAAATGTAAGAAGTATGAACGAAAATTTTAATAAGCTTGAAGTCTTTATAGAGAGTTAAAAAACAAACCAACTGCCATAGTGTGTACAGAAACGTGGATAATATGTAGTGTCGAATTCTTTCCACTAACAGGTTACCAAATATACTATAACGATAGTAGAATTAATAAAGCAGATGGAACGATAATATATATAAATAAAAATACAATCCATGATGTGAAAAAAAAAAAATTGATAGATTAACTATCTTATGTTAAATAATGGAGAAATATTAAAAATATCTTCAATTTATAGATCTCACGACATAAGTAAGACTGAATTTATACTAGCAATAAAGTTATACTTAAAAGATGTTATCAATATTAAAAACCACTGCGTAGTAGGTGATTTTAATATTGATATAATGTATAAGAATACACAAACATATGAGAACTGTCTAGGTCAGGAATTTTCAAATAATTTCCTAGAATATGAATATATGCCTAGTTTTGTAGGAGTAACAAGGCCTGCTTCAAATGATCATGGATAGATGTTCTTGTTGATGTAGTTCTTGTATAGATAATTTTTATGTAAAATCAAATAAAATATTTACAAAGTCGTACAAACATTTAAATCCTTTTAATGATCATTATCCATTACTTGTAAATTTTAAACAAACGAAAGTTATGCAGAAAGATGATGTAATTAATAAGATTATAAATTACGAGATATTAAGAAACATTGCTAACAATATAAACTGGAATTCAATATTGTCTATACAGGAAACAAATGATGCTCTAAGTGAGTTAATAAAAATGATTCACTTGTGCATAGAAAAAGCGACAACAAGTAAAAAATCAAATAAATATAATAGGGATAAAATACCTAGAAAGAAATGGATAACTAAAGCCATATTGGTATCATGTAGAAGAAAAGAAATGTTATATAAGTTATGGAAAAACAATATAAAATCTGAAAACTTAAAAAATGAGTATATGATATATAATAAAATACTGAGTAAAGCAATAAAAGATGCCAAATTTAAGTAAGAAAGAGAATTAATAAATGAAAATTGTAATGATCCAAAAAAATTTGGAAATTAATAAATGAAAAAATAGGAAAAGAGAAAAAACGAGATGAAACAATAAACTACATAAACGAAAATGGAAGTAAAATCAAAGATCAGACAAACATAACTAATTGCATGAACAAATTTTTTTTGTGAAATAGGAAAAACTTTATGTAAACAACTAAAAAATTGTTGTGAACAACCAAAACCAATTAAAAGAAATCCAAAGTCAATATTTATAAATGCCACAAACTCGAGAGAAATAAGTCAAAAAATACAAGAATTAAAAGACAAGGCAGGAGGTGTAGATAAAATTAATGGTAGAACTCTTAAGGAAATTAAAGAACAAATATCGCTACCTTTAGCTCATATTTTTAATATTTCAATTGAAAAATCAATATGGCCTGATCAACTAAAAAGTGCTGAAGTAATTCCAATTTATAAACAAGGAGATAAAACAAATATTTCAAATGATAGACCGATTTCACTTATTTCTAACATTGCCAAAATTTTTGAAAAAATAATACATGATAGAATATTTGACTTTCTTCAAGAGTGTGAAATATTTTCAAAAAATCAATATGGTTTTATAAAAAAAAGGTACTAAGTATGCACTTAATAAATTAGCAGATCTAATATACAATAGTTTAGACAAAAGTAGACCTTTGATAGCGGTCTTTATTGATTTAGCCAAAGCTTTTGACACTGTTAATCATGATATATTATTAGAAAAATTAGAGAGATATGGAATAAGAGGTTGCGTATTAGATTTGATTAAAAGCTATCTAACAAATAGACAACAAAAAGTGAGAATTAAAGATAAATATAGTAATACAAGGATTATAGATATAGGTGTTCCACAAGGAACAATTCTTAGATCAATCTTATTTATTCTATATGTAAATGATCTATTGCTGGATATGCAAAAGGATTCAATTCTGCCTATGCGGATGACACTGTCATCATTTCTGATGATGAGACGTGGTCGTTAGCACAGGAAAAAATGAATATATATCTAGATAAAGTTGCTAACTGGCTGTTAATAAGTAAATTATCTCTGAATACAAAAAAGAATGTGTATATGACATTTGGAAATTATTGAATTAGTGTACCAAGGGAAATTGATATAATAATACAAAATCAAAAAATAGAAAGAGTTGAAAATTTTAAATATCTAGGAATCATCTTTGACTATAATATGAAATGGGGCAAACATATAGAGTACTTAATAAATAGAACCAAATACCTAATATATATTTTTGCAAAGTTAAAAAAAAATAATGGATATAAAAACTTTAATGAAAATATATATTGCTATGTTTCATAGTATAATAAACTATGGCATAATTGCTTGGGGAGGAGCTTATAAAACTATATTAAAAATATTACAAAATGTTCAAACAAGGTTGCTAAAAATCATAAATAAAAATTATTTTCACATGGAAAGGCCCATGAAGATAAACCAACTATTTATTCTAGAATCTTTAATGTATCACTATGTAAAACTAAGAGACTTATACTTAAGAAGTAGTTCAAAGACTAGACATAAAAACATAATTCTTCCAAGAATGAATAGAACTATAAGTGATAAAAATAGTTACATAACTGCAATCAAGGCCTTCAATGAATTACCAAATGATTGGAAGAATCTATCTCTAAATTTAATGACTATTAAGAATAAGATAAAAAAATATATTGTATCGGGGTAAAGAACTTTTGTTAAACATTATAATACGATATAGTTTATGAAATGTTATAAAGTTTTACTTATTTAGTTATAAGTTTTCGTAGTGTTTAAGTATTAAGTACCAACCTATGTACAGGTAACTGTGTTTACCTCTATAGGAGTTACTTTCTTATGTAATTAATTATCTGGTTCAATAAACATATATATATAAACTCGACGACACCTAAGGGAACGGTAACATATTGTCATGTTTGGGGAATAGAATCGGGAGATACAAATTGGATTCATCTACATCATGAGGGAGAACACTACACATTCATATTAACAGGACAAAATGAAATTTCTCCCGGGCCAAAGGAAAGGAAAACCAAAGACAAGTCTGGTAACGAATCTTCCGACGATTCAATCCGTCCGACCAAGCGAAAAACGATGAAAGAACGGGATGCTCAGACGTTAAAAGAGCGCCCGCCTCTGGAGAAACCACCGTGGCCCCCCGAAGAGGACAAAGACGTCCAGACACCTCTAAATTCAATAACAAAGGTTAGGGGATATCCATTCCACACTGACGAAAATCTCGTATACGTTTTAACTGCCGATCTATATCTAGAAACAGATACGATTAAAGTCCTGACAGAAAGGAAATACATAAAAATAGAAGACTTACCGAATTTAGAACTATCAGTACGAGAAATATTGACGTCAGAACATAAGTCAAACAAACTTTTTGGCCTAGTCGTCAAAGGACACATAGACGAAAATGAGCTAAGAAAAGATATAACGAAATGCCTAAAGGCGCTGCGAGGGGTAATAGACAAATGGAATATAAAAACAATTGAAATCATTCTAGATCTAAAGCTGTCAACTATCCTAGAATGGGATTATCTTATAGAATAGTACGCAAACATACTCAAAGGGAAAAGGATCCGAGTAGTATATTTTCAAAATTGTCAAGCGGTCCCAGAGGTTGAGGAAAGATACAAAATAATTGAAGAATACCACGACAAACTTATCAATTATTTCTACTGGAAAAATATGCGAGCAGACGCACAAGCGATCATTAACGGTTGTGAACGGTGCCAAAGGAAAAAGCTACAAAGAGTTAAATCCCGAATGACCATATCAATCACGGATACGCCAGCAAGGGCTTTCGAAAAAGTAGCCATCGATTTTTATGGCCCATTATCAGAAACGCCAAAAGACAACCAGTTCGTAATGACGGTACAGGACTTACTGTCTAAATACGTCGTTTTCATACCGAGGGCACTCGCGACCGCAATCGAAGCTACTCGAGCATTCACAGAGAAATTTATTGTCTATTTCGCACCATCGATGGCGATCTTGACAGACCAAGGAAGAAATTTCCAAAGTAGATCAGTGGAGCAGTTCGTAAGAATATTCTACATAGAGATATACAAAACTACTGCTTATCATCCACAATCTAACGGATCCATTGAGAGGATGCATGCGAAACTAACAGAATATCTAAAACAAGCGAGAGGAGAAAAATGACTGGGACCTTTGGCTATATCTAGCACAACATTCGTAATATACCGTAAGAAATGATTCAACAGGTTATTCACCTCGCCAGCTGATATTTAGTAAAAAAGCTCGCACCCCATCCAGCTTCCCATCTCGAGAACGTCTTATTACCTACGACGAATACCTAGTAGATCTAACTCAAAGCCTAGGCCAACTGCAAACAATAGCGGCAATGAATTCGGTTCAATTAGAATTTAGATCTAAATATTACGACGACCGAAAACAAAACGTAAAACATTTCAGAGAAGGCGAAATGGTATTCTTACTAAAACAACCTAAAATAGGAAAATTCAGAAATCAATACGATGGACACAAAACTTAATATAGAAATTATAAACTATTTTTACACCTGAGGCCCCCGGTCACGGGGCGCCTCAAGAAAATAAAAATAAGACACACAAAATATATCAAATAGGAAGTAAACAAAAATACAATATATATACATGTACTTATGCTGACATTTTTATAAAATTTGCTCCAATTGTATAATAAACTAAAACCCCATAACCCCCGACCCCCAATGTTGTTCGCGTGCGGCGCTCGCTTCTAATAGTGCAGAAATAATTATCATAAAATGTAAAAAAATATTGAAGAGTCCGCATAAGTACTGTTGTACTACAGAAAAAATTTTGACATTATGTTGACGTCCGCATAAGTCCTTCCATGTCAGCATAAGTGATGTTGCATGTTGAAAAGTGTCAGCATAAGTGACCTTTTATATACGTATGTACATGTATATCTAAAATCAGTTTCTGGGACTTTTATGTTAAAAAATTATGGTGCTTCTACAGTGATGATGGGTTGAGTTTTTTAAATTGTATAATAAACTAGGGTCCCATAACCGCCGACCTTTCTATATTTGTCACATTAAGGGGTTGTAACTCTTCAATTTAACTAAAAAACGAAATTCGGTCAGGATGGAAAAACACCGTAAAAGTCTCAGAAACTGCCGTGAGATATAAAATTCAACTGAGACGTCCCAGAAAGTGTTGAGAGTCCCAGAAACTGCCATTATAGCTATTTATAGGAATATATAGGAAAAAATTTGTGTATAATTTTTCTTGAGGGAAAGCAATCAAGAAGGCACCTCCTCGCCCTCTTCAGTAAGGTACCACCCTTCACTGGGCTCGGATTTTTCCCCCCATCTGGATAAGATGAAAGAAAGAGCCGAGACCTACCCCTCCTGGGAAGAGGAATAAACAAATAGATTGATATGGGATAAGGAGAAGAAAATTAAAAAACAAAAAAAATAATAATAATAAAAACAAAAAATAATAATACTAATAATACAAAAAAAAATAATACTAAGGTTTGAAGTCCCATTGCTCCTTCTCCTCTTCACTGGAGGAGGGCGGAACGGGGCGAGCCCGCATCCCAGTAAAGCGGTGACTGGTAATTATAATGTCCGTGCAGTCCTGCGCTCGTAGTCGAGCAGGAGGCCTGCGCGCACATAAAGCCAAGTGAGCGGAAAGCTCCTCGGGCTTCAGCAACCATATCGGCGTGCTACACACGCGTGACATAAAGAATGTACAGCGTTGTAGCACACCCAAAACTGATGCCCGATATACTCTAAGCACATCAGACACAGAACCCACGGGAATGTCAATGCTGAGTCACGACGGTTCATCGCCACCGGCAACCACCTCAACCATTCCGGGGGCCGATACGACCTCCGAAGGGACAGAAATAGGGTTGCCATTAGCAGCCACCAGTGGCCGGCGCAGAGGAGCCGGAGGTACGATGGTCGCTCTGGCAGTGAATCCAGATGGATTTAGGGATACGCCAGTGGCATCAAGAGCCTGAGGAACAAAAGAAGAAGAGGACTAAACAAATAGAATGAAACCCTAACACGCAAATACAAAAAAAAAAGCGAAACATACTCCTGAACGAGCAAGATGCTCGCGACGTTCCCGTCCAGACACTTGTAGTATCTCGGCACTGTCAGTCGTGTTTTTATACAGCAGCTGACAAACCCTATGCGTATATGTCGCTTCTCTAGTTGTCGCGTCCCGTCTTGATGTCTAACCTCACAGATTGCCATCCTCTGCCCCCCGCTATTCGGGCCGAGGACCGAGATCTTTCCATCCGTCATGTCCTAGTATCGTACTCAGTGCGTCTCGTACTTCCGGGGTCTCCGTTATGTAGTCCAAGTGCAGGATCTCTAGGGTGACCTTTGAAGTCAAATCTTTGATGACTCCCTGGCCCCCCAGAGTCTCCTGTAGGTGTCCGTTCAGTTCGTGTAGTATCTGTGAACGTCCGTTCCCTCTATAGTTCTTATCAGGGTTGCTCCGTCCTTAGTCTTTGTAACCACCCTGACGTCAAGTTTTTTATTGGGGTCGTCTATCGTGCGTAACCTCCGTACTATGACCGCGAACGTCTTACCATCGCCAAGTAACACAAGTACAGCTCCTCCCAGTCGTTTATGGGTCTGGCTGTCCTTCTTTGTCGTCTGTCGTGTCTTCTTCTTTTGCTTCCTCTTATTTCGGCCTTCCACCGTTGCCCATTCCCCCTGCGTGCGGCTCGTGCCGGGTATTGGTTCAGCCGCTGTGGATTCATTTCTCCCCACAGGAGCGTCACCTCCGCCGTCACTTAACCGCAGCGCAGACAGCTGGACGCTGTGGGTCAGTTTCTGTTCCTTCAAGGCTTTCCTTGTCTGGTTCATTGTTTCTGGACTCTCCTCTGGGCTTCTTACTCGTTTCTGAGTCCTAGATTCAGCCGTTTTTCTTCTTTCTTGTTCTCTAAGGTCTTAAGGCCGCCCGTAACGTCTTTCGCTAGGTTTTTCTGCTCCTACGAAGCTTGTCCATCTTGGTCAGCTGTTCGAGCATTTCGTTAATCCTAAGCATGACTTTATCATCCGAGGGTCGCTGCAGTGTCGCTTAAGATGACGGCGAGTTGGGATGCCCACCCTTTTTTTTCAACGATGATCAGTCGCGCGGTCTTCCCCTCTTTGCTGAAGACCCCCTCCACCAGGCACATGTTGTACAGGTTGAGAAGCGTCTCCGGGCGTGGTTTTCCGACTATCCCGAAGATCTCCGCTGGGACGCCGTCGGGACCTCGCGCCTTCCCACTAGCGAGTTGAGCAACAGCCAGACTGAGCTCGCTCGCTGTGAACTCCGGCACCTCGTCATGGTCGACCTCATCTCTCGCCCACTCCTTTTCAGAGTGCGACGGGAAGAGTCCATCGACTATTCTGTTCATCGTTGTCTCGTCTCTGACCGCGGGTGGCCCGTTCCGTCCCAGGTTGCGAGTTACAATCTTATAACCCGTTTCCCAGGGTTCCGAGTCGACCTCGTCGATCAATTTTGTCCAGCTTTTACGTTTACTGTCATTAATCGTACGCCTCAGTTGTCGTCGCGCGACTCGGTATGTCTCCGAGAGGCTCGTCGCAGTCGCTGTGTCGCGGGCCCGTTGGGCCTTCGGTCGGAGCCCAGGGCACCCGCGCCTCACGCGCGCGATGACATATGTCCTGTTGAGCTGTGCCGTCAGTCTGTCCATATTCATTTTGTTGAGGTTCCATCCCACTGGGGGCGGGGTTGTTCTCTTTCTTGTTCGTGTCATGTCCGTCACGTCAAAGGTGATGTGCTGGTGGCCGCTGGCCATGTAGCCTTCGATCACCCGCCATCCCCTGACTCTCAGTATAAGTCCATCAGTCGCGAACGTCACGTCCGGAATGGATGATCCGAAGCCAGGTCTTCTGTACTTCGTGACTCGTCCCTCGTTTGCTACCGTCAGATCTAGCCTCGCGGCCATCTCCAGCAGTAGTCGCCCGCGTTTGTTCGTCATTGTGATACCCCTCTCGATGGCCCTTACATTTACGTCCTCGTCGAGGATCACGTCGCCGGTGAAGTCCCTCATCGCGTCCTCGAGAGCCGACACCTTTATGTCGAACTCCGCAGCGCCGCAGTTCGGGGAGAGGTAAACGCTGACGTACGGAACGACAGTCACCCTCGCCCAAACGAAATCTTCTCCTCTCCCTTGTCCCCTATTCCGCGACGCGGCAACCCCCCGAACCCAGAGAGCCGCGGAGCGAGAGGTATTAACGAACCAGGTCGATGTGTTTCTGTCTCTGTACGGTTCGCTAATCATTATTACGTAAGCGTCCGTCTCGTCAGCTAGCTGGGGCAGCAGGGTGTGAGCCAAACTGGTGCCGTTCAGATTGCCTTAAAATGCTGTCTTCATTTTGGTAAGTGTCTCGTCCGTTGTCTGTTCTTGGCCTCCGTCAGAGCCGCCTTGTATGCGGCGTAGGCAGAGGTCCCAGGAAGTGCGCCGCCCTCTCGTCTTCCCGCGCTGTGCAAAGGAAGCAGGCGGGAGCGCTAGCGCAGGCCCAGGCCTGGTGCCCAGAATCGCCGCACAGCAGCTATCGCGTCTGTCCGGTCCTGTGCAGTTGATACGGTAATGTCCGTATCCGAGACACTTGAAGCATCTCGGCATCGTCAGTCCAGTCCTCACGCGGCAGTTGACACACCCAATTCTTACATTAGGTTGCAGATGGCGAGCTTCTGCCTCCGGCTATTTAAGCCGAGGACCGAGATCCTACTATCTGCGTCCACCCCTAGTAAGTTGTTGAGTGCGTCCGGTATCTCGTGCGTTTCCGTAACACAGTCTAGGTCTAGTATCTCTAGGGTAATCTTCGGGGTCATGTCTCTTATGATCCCTTGATTCCCCAGAGCCTGTCAGATACGTTCCGTCAGTTCTGTTGCGCCTCCGTCTCTTGTCGTGCGAACGAATACGGCTCCCTCCTTGGTCTTCGTGCCAAGGTCAGAGGCGTCAACAATCCGTAGCGCCTGTACCACATCCGCGAAGGACAGCCCCTTATCTGGAGTGATGAGCGGCGCTGCTCCTCGTCGTTTGGGGGCCGGTCTGTCCATCTGTGCCGTCTACCCCGACTGTCTATCTTCTGTCTTTTTCCTCTTCTTCTTTTTCTTTATCAGGACTGTTTCCCAGCCCACCTGCTGCCGTCCTTGGTTCGTACCGGGCCGGGGCGCGTAGTGCAGCTAGCCCAGCGTCCCTTCCGTCATCCGACACCAGGACGACAGGGATTTTGTTGCAGTTGGTGGCTCTGTTTTTTGTGAGCCACCTGAGCCGCGGATGGACCTTCCGGGCTCTTTACCATGTCTCGTCCTCTTCTTCGGGCCCTGGCCGCTATCGATATCCTTCCTTCTTCTTCCCGGGCGACCTCAAATTCGTCAAGGGTGGTCTTTATATTTTTAAGGCCGTCCGTGACGCCCCTCACGATGTTCCTTTGTCGTCCACTTGCCTCATCTATCTTTTTCAGCTGCTCGCGTATAGCTGCCATCGTCTTATCCAGAAGGTTGGCAGGCACCCGAGCCAGCCTGGTGAAGCTCGCAGCACTTCATCTTCTGTTCCGCTTTTCGGAGGATGGGTCCTTGGTCCCGTCCTCATCTCATCCCTCTTCTTGTTCGTTTCTTCGGTCCATACTGAAAGATAATAGATTCGTCCCGGCATGCGTCCGACCCCCTAGATCCCCCCGCCTTTAGGGGCAACTGGCATGGCCCCAACACATGTCTGTAAGCGGTGCCGGACTGGGTAAGTCATGCCGGGACATAGCACGCTCCATCGCGCTAGACCACGTCTGCTCTCTCGAGCTTCCCGCCCCGAACAAGGCGTTTAGCTCTCTGGAGAGTTTCCGGCTGGCATCACGTGACGAAACGCACTCGCCAATGCCGATTTTCCGGGACTGGCTAGGACGCCGGCCTCCCGTAATGACAGCAGCAGAAGCCAAAGGTGGTTCAGCTCACTTCGGCTCGCAACCTCCGTTCGCTTCCCCATCCAGGAACTCCCTTTGCCGACGCACTGGCCGTATCGTATGACAAACACGATGGTCCGCCATTAGTTTGAGAATTGCCTTCCGTTCATAGAAAGACCGCTCCCGTAAGCCTCATCACCCGGTCGGTCACGAGGCCGGCCTTCGGCAAGATGCGGGCGATAGATGGGGTCCTTCAAGGTACTACCAGCTTCTACGATGGATATGTACAAAGGTAATCTAGATTTCCTTCTTACTGCAAGTTTCGATAATTATTCCATGAATATTATTTCTATTTCTAAGTTTTGTACAGGCCGTGCGAGCTCACAGCTGAGTGCCTTGCCTTGCCTTGCCTTGCCTTGCCTTGCCTTGCCTTTCCTTCTCTTGCCTTAATTTAATTGATTCAATTGAGAAATAAAAGACAATTGAAAATGATTAAATTCTATGAATAAAAAGTATTCTTAAAATGCAATTATTATCAATATTATCAATATACAGCTCTATATATAGGATGGGATTTGACACAATTTATATATTTAAATATCTGTTACAAAAATGCGTATTACATTGTGGCGAATTCGCGAGCAAATTTCATATTTGTTCTGTTATTCGATAACACGCTCTATCCGACGGCGCGCAGGCTAGGGGAACCGTAAGTGTCGCGAGAAAGAGAGAGAGAGTGATTTAGGCAGAAATAGACGGCGCGACAGGGATCGCGCCGACAGATCGTTTTCCGCCGCGAGAGAGAAAGCATTCTATCGAAAATAGAGACGCGCGATTCGGTGATGTGAGAGTGTGTGTGAACCACCAGCCTTTTTCTGTATTTTGTACTGCTTGAAGCTTGATGCGTTGCTTTTATAGCTGAGGCGGCGATTTGATCGGCTTCCCCCTCTCTGCGATGATCATCCTTCCATCTTTGATGCCGCTTGGTGGGGAAGGTTAGATTTGCACGTGTAAGTGTGATTCGCATATAGTACGGTTACATGTGTGCACGTGCGTATTTATTCGCATCTTATATCGTATTGAAAACTTCAACAACTTAACAAAAACTTAACAAAGGAATTAACAGCAGAGTCTGAAAGTTAACAAAAAGGTTAACAAGAACCAAAAATTAAAACAAGATCAGTTGACGGAACAAAACAAAAAATATAACAGTAGTTATAGTGGCACTATGGCCCGTCACAACAAACTTGACCTTGAGACAGGGTCATCAACCTCTGACGAGGACAGGTTTGTTTTGACGGGCCATAGTGCCACACACAAACTTGTCCTCGAAGCAGGGGTCATTAACCTCAGACAAGGACAGGTATGTTTTTACACGCCTTAGTTCCACACACATACTCGCACACACAAACGCGCGCACACAGTCACACACGAACACACACGTACTCACACACACACAAACGCGCGCACGCAATCACGCACGAACGCACGCGTACACACAAATGCACGCATACAATCACGCACGAACGCACGCACGCATCACGCACGCAATCATGCATGAGCGCACGCAATCACGCACGAACGCACGCATGCACGAACGCACGCGAAACGACAGAGATTTAGCTACCCAAGTCGTGATGTTCCCTCGGCGACGGCTGCATAGAGACTGAATGCGTCGATGGTGTGTAGCTAGGGCCCCACCA
>UELU01120150.1:0-20354 GCA_900490025.1 Megastigmus dorsalis | reverse complement strand
TTCTCTTAATGGCGCAAAATTTCTGAATAAATTATAAATCCTCGCAGCTGGTGTGCTGTCCTACATCGTAAACGCGCCCGATAAGCCAGTGGCCATTCATATATAATATAACACACTCGCAACAACAAGAATGACTCGGCGCCTCGAGGAAAGCTCACGGAAATAAAGTTATGCGCGCGATATATGATTGTGTCTGGTGGTGTCTGTGTGTCGCAGGTTCAACGAGTATCTCTGCTGCTGCATACCGAGCGTGAGGAGGACAGCACAGACCCAGGGCAGATTCCCAAGGACGAGGGGCGAGGCGAGCACGTTCTACGAGACAAGCTTTAATTCGACCTACAGGCGGCACACGCAGGAGCTCAATTCCAGTACACTGCTGAATTTCTCAGCCGAGGGCAAACCCACTTGAGGGTGACTGCGCCAGTAGGGCTCGCCCGTTTAAAATCCAACTACGCGCGCGCAAGCCCTACTGCTCAGTCTCTCTCTCTCTCTCTCTCTCCGCCTCGTTTATATATATATATATATATATATATGTATATGACAGCACGGAATCGTGTCGCGTTTAGTCATCTTCTGGCGATCGAGTCTAATCTAAGTTTTGTAAGTCAGCGCCTGGGATTATAAGGCCTGGGCGCTCGCGGAGGGGTTTGACGAGCGCCTCGGCTGCCGCCCACGCTAACTGATTCGGAGGAGGAATTGGTGGTTGTGCACTTTGTAACAGCTCTTAAATCGCTTGTTAAACTGGCAAAAGTAAATCGTGATTAATGATCCCGTGGCTTAGCGATCGCGGCTGAATTGATTTTCTTTTCCCTCTCTCTCTCTCTCTCTCCCTCTCTCTCTCGCAATGGTATTTAAAAACTGGTACTCATTTCCGACTTTGCGTCGCTTTTAGTGTATTCCTTTTTCAAATGCTTTTTTTTCCGTTCTAAAGGAAAGAAACATCGGTATGTATTGATCGTGCGTATAGTACAAATTACCACCGGTATGCGTTCACTTTTTAATCGTCACGGGCTTCGCTCGCGAATTTATCTCTATATCCGCTAAAAAGGAATAGGTACGTCGATTTCTATTTATTTTTCATGGGAGAGGAGCCTTGTAGCGACACACCCGCGTTAATATTTGATCGAGCCATGCGTGAATCGTGGAGCTCGTAACCGCCGCGCTACCTTACCTTATACATGCCGAAATTATCAAATTTATTTATTCAGACAGTTAGGACGCGAATTCGAATACGCTTCTCCATCGTTCGCTTGCAGTTCGTGGACATTTTAAATCGTACCGTCATTTATAATAAAGTGAGCGCGAGGATCGTTCGAGCTCGAATATATAGTGTATAATTGATTACTGCGATTCGAATGACAACGGCTATAACATTTACAGTTTGTACATAACCTTTATACCAGTATTAACGGGACTAACGGGATTTAACTCCTCCTTTATGTCATTGAATGTAATTTTCAATCGCCACTGTACAGTAAAATCATTATATACGTTACATATGCAAGTATATTATCGAACTTGAACATATAGTAAGATTAAAATTGATCCTTACTGTTAAAATAAACAATCTGCATGATCCATGTGATTTTACTTGAAAAAATTTCTCAATAAATTGCATGAAAACCTAGAAAGACTAGACACTTTGCTACCATGGGAAAATGGGATTTTGTTTAAAGTGCACTAAGAATAAATTTATGAATGATTGAAAGAGGTATACGAAATTGTTTGCAAAACCTTGTTATATTATTATATTTTATCTATAAGCATAGATATATGATTGTCATGGATGTATATACGGTAAGATTCGAAGAAAATATGTACGTTGAGAATTATTTAAATGTCTGACTATTGTGATGTAATACATTGATTAATTTTAAGTCGTATAGATTTATGCTGGACATAAATGCTCAAATCTTAGTCCTAGTCATGTTTAGAGAAAGAACAAATTTTATTGTGTATATACAATAAGAAATATCAATTAATTTCAAATAAAACGTGAAATGACGTTTAAAATTAAATTTCATATGACATTTGTTAAAACAAAAATACATCGTAATATAATGTAAATTCCTCATAAGAATTGTTAAAAAAAATAATTCGTTATAACTACACTATCGAAACTCTATGGTGTGACAATGATCTGATTGACATAAACAGTATTTTATAAAATTAGTTGAAAATTTTTAATAGGTTTAATTACTATATGTACTCGAATCGTCGAAAACTATCGACTTGCGGAAATGTAAGAAACGGCAAGCGACATGAAAAAGATCAGAACGTAGCAGTCTTCTCTATAAATAAGAGATTGATCAGTATATCAAAAAAAAAAGATATTTATAAGCAAATCTATCTGTAAATTTACATAATATGCATATGCGACAATGCTCTTGTATTTATATTTTCATAAGTACTTAAGCAGAAGTTATCACAATATTACATACATCACTTCTACTGTATACGTTATAATAACGTATTTATAACCGCTTATCGATAATACAAATTGTAAATATGAATAAATTCATTAGATATGAATACATATTGTCCATATCGACGTAAACCACATTCCATAATTTTCGTACTTAAGGACAAACGAACAAGGGGAAAAACATCTGCTTTAATCTACGTAAATCAATTGAGATGAGTTGTAAAATAAAAGAGTGATTATAAAATACTAACATTACATGTAATGCATGAGCGGCGAGACACTTAGAGAGTGACGCCCGCCAAAAGTATTGTAAAGCGAAGCAGCTTTGTATCTCATCCCGAATAAAATATCATCACTGAAAACTGACATTCCTATTTCGGTTTATTTTCTTAAATGTGTATTCTTCTATCCTCGACAGTTCGAATCCGTGCGACTGATTAATATAATAAATGTTAAAAAAGTATTAGTTAATCTTTTCAAAAATATATTTACCTTGAGTGTACTTAAGTTACTTTCTTACCGACCGCTGCAGGAGTAGTTTCTTTAAGGCTGCTTATTTTCTCTACTTACAAAGACCATTTACGTGATAACTATGAATAATGAAAGGCAGCTAAACTAAACTTGTGTATAAGGCACAATCCCTATGGTAAGTGAATTCTCGTAAGATTACTTTTGAAATTTCATTGAGCTATAGGAATATCACTTTGTCGACGTTGAGTATACTTGAATAAACGACTGCACTTATTTTTACGCAACTCTTTTATTATTCGTTTTTAATATTTATTTTGTGACATTTTTTTACTTAATTTGTCAAATGTCAAACCGACCTCGATGAACTAGTTTCATGAACTTTTGATTCTAGTAATTTTCGTTAGCAGTAAAAATAATATTGTTCTATCTCTTTATATATAACGATAATAAAACAGCTATGAAGTTTCAGAATTCACATCTCCGAATTGGTAAAATAATTGATAGGTACTATTTTATTAAATGTTTCAAAGTTTATCTAATTTGTTAAGAAGTAGAGTTAAAGAATTTTAACTGTTGAATAAAATGGAGCAAACTTCAAAACCAAGAATTATACTGAACTATTTACTATTTTATATGTTAAAATTACTCCCCTATGTTAAACCACAAATGTTTTTAAAAGTATAACCCTGAAAAGAATTTATATATCCAAGTGAATATTTACTCTATTTAAAAAAGTAACACTTAAATCTGATCGAATTCAAACCAACGAATTACTTGGATATAATACATTATGATTTTCAGTAGTAATGAGTGAAATTATCGAATCAGGTATAAACTATATATCCTAATCGATTTAAGCAATCAATATGATGTATACGAGAAAATTGCATCATAAAAACGTCCAAGCCCCGCGAGCACTCGTGTGTCCAACTCAATATACATTCAGCTCTATCAAAGTTCATTTTTCAATACTAAAAAGGCTCCCACAGTATATACTAACCATTCTGCAAGAGTGTCATTCACGATTCATGTCAATCGCGCGAAAAATTTCCCTTGATAAATATCCGCTCATCTCCTCCCTTATACGCACTCACGCACGCGCATACACAGACAGACAGACACACACACGCACACGCACACACACACACACAAAAACACAAACATTTTCCTAGAAGCAAATTAGCTGTCGCTCAAGTATATAGGATTATTTTTCGTCTGCACGCGGAGGTGCATACGGTGCATATAGGTATAGAGGTAGACGCGTTGAAAATCTCCGAGGTTGCAACATGCAGCAGTAAGTGCGGCGCGGCCGCAAGACGAGAATTTTAAAAAGTCTCTCGACTCCGGCACAGGAGCGGCACATAAGCGGCAGCGGCTATACGGCAGCAGAAGCGTTATGACGAAACGAAAGGCGGCGTATGCTGGCGGCAGATGTTCAGCGGATTCTGATAATCTTGCGCGGCATAAAGAGGCTATGCAGCCTGCTGTACGCTCTCTCTCTCTCTCTCTCGCTCTGTGTGCCGCTGCTGCAAGTATACATATATACACGCGTATATACACACGTATGCCAATACAGAGAGAAAGAGACGTATAGGGCAGCAGCGCGCAGAGGCCGCAGACGGTCGTCCCGAAGCCTTATAATACAATAATACACGCGAATGGACTGGTGTGCGTGTGTAGCAGGAGCGACTGGCGACGCCCGACGGGCAGCACACTTTCGAGATATATACATACATATATAAGTATAAGCAGCGGCAGCAGATTGGGGAACGCGCGACGGCGGCGAGAGTCTTGCAGCTGCCGGTAGACCGGTGGTGGTGGGGATTCGGGGCACGCGACCGTCCAACAGCAGCAGCGGCTGCGGCAGAACGGCTGCATCTCTCTCTCTCTCTCTCTCTCTCTCTCTCTCACCCCCGTTTCTTCGGTGTTTTCCCTCGAAACAATCATTGCCAACCGTCAGTCTTGAGTGTGTCCCGGGCTACTGCCAGTCAGCCGCTGATTCCTCGTTTTTTCTTTTCTTTTCTTTTTTTTTTTTGTCACGCACGACGTTTTATTATCGCTCGACTCTTTTTTTGATCGAGCGCCGTGCGCGGATAAGTGTGTGCCGGACGCGGATTGTTTGCGCGAGCCACGACCATGTCGATCGCCACATGATAGTGTCGCAGTTTGACACTGGAGGCCTGCAACTCACCAAGTAAGAGAAACTTTTCGATTCTATTGTACATTTATCGAGCGGTTAATGCATTGAGTTGTTCTTTTACCGCGATGTAATTGCATTATGATTCAGCGCGATTTAAATGAATACGATCAGATTTAAAAAGTGGTATTGAAGACTTCAATTGATTGTTCAAGTGCGCAACTTTATCTCGTTAAATTTTCGATTATATCGAATTTCGCATGCTAAATCTTTCGTATTAATTATTAATAACCGATGCATAAGGTATACGATGAAAATGTAAAAAACTTGAATAGAAATTAATCATCTGGATTATGCGAGCAATGGACGGTAGGATTTCAAGGGCCTCGTATGACACAAGGCCGATATTTCAAATTTTCAAATCAAAACGTATAACGAATAACTATATATGTGAGCTGATACGACTCGATAAATTTGTGGCCTTTTGTAAATGAAAACTGCGACACATGCAGTTGGCCGCCCATGACTTCGCGGAGTTATTTGAATGATAATTGTTGCTGCGGTTTTGCGGCGATTTCCCCGGGCATTCGCTGCAACCGTCAATAAAGTCCCATATTCACTTTTATCTCGTTCGGCGCGTATAGTTCATTCGAAATTCGTTCGATGCGCGAAATATTCGGTGCAATATATTGTCGTTTAATTGCTTGTTTCAGCGAACCGTATCGTTAAGAGGCGACAATGAAGAGGTCGTCATCGGTGAGTTATAAAAGCAAATTAAGCATCACTGCGGCCTTCCGTAATATATGTTCTGGATTCTGATGTATATCTGTTTCGTTGTATTGCACAGGTACCGGACTTAGACAAAGACCAGGTTAAGTCGAAAAAGTCAAAACCTAATGAGGATCACACGGTATACCTATATATATACAATTGTTTGGGATCAGTAACGAAATTAGCGATTTAAATAACATTTTGTTTTTCAATTCCTTTTTTTTATAGGCACCGAATACTAAAGAATATTTACAGCTGGCCCTAGCTAAAATTGTGGAACTACAAAGACAGATAAGCGATGGCGTGTACGAAACGGACGAAACTAACGATCAAGGTGAGTTTTTGGTAGTATAAGTAATAAATATAAATTACACGAAACCTCAATTACTATTTGTAAAATGTAAAGGTGAAACGGACTCGAGCGATGATATAATGAAGGAAGTTCTTACGAAGGTCTTCAAAGACCTTCCAGGATCCTCGAAAGCGGTCACGGCGATTATCGACTCGACATCGAAGCCTTCAGCTGCACAACTGGAAATGATACGCAACAAAAGAATTCAATTGTCCGGCTTTGAGGTCTGTCGAAAAATAGCCGTGAATTTCGTAAGAAACATCACGCATCTCGCCCCTTACGAGAGTATTTCCGGCGAGATTCAGGTAGCGTTGTACACCCTGTATATTCATGACAATTGTCGAAACCACTTTATCCGTAAATTAGCATATACGTGTTTGATTTAAATGACCGAAACTTGGAAAACGTTTTGGTTACAAGCAGAGATGCGAGGCCAGTCCGACTGAGTTCGAGGCAAGAAAACGAATGTTGGGGAGCCTCGATCTGCACCTGGCAGCTAAACAGAGGGACTACACCGCTCGCTTGATGAGAGAGTGAACATCGACCAACTGCCCCGACATTCCGCAGCTTCGATTTCTCGTCTTGAAAGCTATAGTTTTTGTATTGCCATTGCTCGATTCTAGTCCATTAGATTATAACGAGAAACCGTTACTTTGGTTAAAATTCAATTGTATAACTGAACGATAGAATGCGCACTAGTTAACGTAACTTGGCCGTTTCTAACGGATATCACTTCAAATTGAAACCTTTTTTCCTAAATTACGAATTGAATAATTTTAATTTTGCTATAATTTTAATGTAAAAAAGTTTATTAGTAGCGAAAATTCATTCCATCCTTCTGTTAACTTTCGATCAAAGTTAGATTCAACAGGTATACCCAATGGTTTTATAAGTATCGTTATTTGCTGCTCAGTAAGTTAACCAAGATTAATACGGTAAGAATTAGTTTAGGTATCTATATATGTATATTGCACAGATACGTTATCGATACATCAGAACTTTCTAGTCACTATTAATAGATTTTCATTCTAGTCCATGAAATATATTTAAAAATTATTTAAGCAATGTCGGAATCCTTCAATTGATAAATAAACATTATATATTATAAAATTTTCTAAATTACTTTTGTACCATTTAAATCCTATGTCCATTTATTCGCACCATTTATACTCAAGCTTTAAACATACAGTCAAAAATAAAAGACAATATACCTACTTTTACGAGAGTAAAATAAAAGTATTTAAAAAATTTATTTTAAACGAAATATTTATTTTATCAATATCAGTATGCTACAATTATTGTTAGTACGGAAACTAACTAAATATTTCAATAAATTATATAAGTTACATTAAATATAGTATAAGATTGTCCCTAACTAATATATTTAGAAATAATGAGCCAAATACAATATTTAAAGTATCATAAAACACTTGTTCAGTGTTCTAATTAATTGTTAGATCGTTCAAATTTTGATTAGCTGGAAAACGCTATTAGTACAGATAACTTTATTATCTAGGTGAAGATCGTAATAATAGACATTTAAATTGAAACTCAAACTCCTAGTTAATTTCTGCTTCACAATTTTAAGCACTTGATTAACTTAGCACATACTTTAGTGTAAATACATAACTGTATTCACTAAATATTTTTTCTTTGCGATATAATGCGGTCTCAAACATAACTAAAATTATCATAATAATAGATTAAACAATATTATGCAGAATCCGAACTCGTCGATTCAAATAATAAGAAAATAGCAGTTATAGAGCTGTAAAAAAAATTGACTTAAACCTCAGGGTCGCGAATGTGTAATGATTCACACTCTTAATTTTACGGAGTCATTATAGCGACTCACAAATAAACCTCTCGTTCGATCTATCCTAAAATACTCAATGTTTATTTGCCATCTTTAATTTATGCCGTAAATATGAAGACTACGTATAAATTATCATCTCAAACATTTTTGAAAAGATATTTTCGATCATAAAGTTGAGTATACCTATAATATGTATAATAGAAACGAAATTGCTGGTTAAAAATAAAACCAAAAAGTATTTTTTAATATACGCTGATATATTAATAATTTTAGAATATATACGGTCTTTTATATTTTATGCATGCACAGGTAACAATTTTCTATGCTCAATATCAAAACAATTAATATTTTATTTAAGATTATAATACTTCAAACAATTAGCTTTTTATCATTGTAGATATGCAAAAGAGACCAAATGGCGTAATTGAAAGTGGGATCTAATCACACGGAGCCTCGCGTAATTTTGATCATTTTCAGTAAAATGCTAACGAAGGCCTGCTGTTTCGAATTAAAAAATATTGGTAAATGTATGTTATTTCCATTATGCAAATTAAAAAGGGAATGACATTTTGAGGTAATTCAATGATGACGCGTTAAGTACATGCGTTTACACTCATTTACCAAAACTCATTTATCACGTAGATACACGCGTCTAAACTACTGTATTGTGCACACACTCAATGGTACACGAACGTGCAACGATGCATTCATGCAGTTTCCAAATATCATGTACTAAAACCTCCCCCATTGTACGCTTTTGGTAGCAAAAAAGTGACGATATCGTAGAAATTTATCTTCAAAATAAGCTCAAAAAATTAAACAATCGTATGTAAAGAAAATTAATTAACTATAATCATTGATTAAATTAGACCGATTAAAATACTTATCCACGATGATTTTGAAACGTAACTTACAAATGATACATAATAAAAACTGTAACCTGAGTAGAAAGATGTTTTTATATGGATCAACAATCTGGCTCAATCTGCTACGTAATTTCTTCAAAATAGTGAATGATAATAAAAAACAGAAAATTTCGTTGAAAACACCCACCTTCCGAATACTTCATTTTTTATTTTCGTTTGGCGAAATGTCACTGTGCGAATACTTTTTCCACGTAAAATTCCATGAATCGCTATCTGCGTTGAAATTCGCTTAGTTGTACGTGATCCAATGGTTAGTCACGCTTTGTACTTCAATTGTAAATCAAGTCTGTCTAGCTTATGTGCTGAAACGTGCAATGCTGCATAGTGTTTTACAATGTAAGAGGGTAATACAATTTTTCAATCGCTTCTTTAATTAAAAATATAATGTTATTAAAAAGGAATCACATTATCCTATTAGGGTCGGCCATTTATTACTGATATTATTATTTTATAACAGAATTGATAATCGTTATTTGTGAACATTTTGAATCTTCAAGCGATATATTCAAAACTGAAGAAGATATAGCCTGTATCAACTCGTTAATGTAAATTTGAAGTATTAACAAGTATTTAGAAACATCCAAAAATTCAAAAATCGGTTTAAGCTCTCAATCGATTTGATGAATATAGCAACAAAAATATGGAATCTTATTAAATGTTATTAAATTATCAACAGCTAATTGTATTTAACTGTATTTTATGTTTTGTAACGTGGTAATAAAAATCGCTAACGCACATTAATTTGCGAATTACCATGTGAGCGTTACGGCTAAAGCCTAAAAATTTAATTTCAGTTTTATATTGGATGTAAATTACATGAGGTATGTAAGGTTAGGTATGTCGAGGGGAATCGCCGGAAGCGCAGACTCTGAGGGGAGCTCCTCAAGCCTCGACATAGGAACTGTAATGTACAATAAATAAAGTATCTATTTAATTATAAATAAGCCTAGTTTATTGAATGGACTTAAACATAACATTCAGTATAATTAAATTTTAAATTAACATATACTAATTGCATTTTTCATATTCGAATAAAATTTAAATTACATTATTTGAGTTTTATAGGTAATCAATGTTTTACATCTTAAAACCTACAAATTTATTTTAAAAGATAACCATCGATAACCGTAAACTAAAGCTCGATTTTGTGGTAAACAATAAGTAGTCATTTTGGCAGTTTTAATTTTGTAAAAGTCTGTGAGCTGTACATATAGCTCTAATAATTTTAAAAGCCGATAATATAGACTTCTTCTGTATCATTAAAAGATATTCTGCAACGAATGATAATGTATCTAGCACTTTCTACATTTTCTACTACTGTTTATCAGAATTTTAATAGTTTTTTTTCTAATTACACGTTTATAGTGTGTGAGAATAAAAATGCGGGAATTACATGACCAATTATGTAGTAATTATCAACACAAATTGATCTTTTAATTCTTATTGGACTCAAAAATTTGCAGAATTGCGGTGTTTTAATGATTGAAATGATACAACAGATTCTGTTATTTTTCTATCGCACAAAGCAGATAATTTAAGTATGAAGTAAGAACATTGGAAGATCGTCTTGGGATTAGAGTAAAGTAACAATAATAAATTAATAAAATTTTGCATTTACAAAATGTATATAATATAATAAAATCCATATGTGTGGGTAGACATATACAATTTGAAAATTGTGCACTCTATCATATTTCAAAAAGATTTTAGTGTACCAATTTAAGGAAGGTAAATTATCCAACCATATTCAATTTGATGTATACATATGTATTAACTCTTAACGTAAATATAAAATTTTATCGTTTATTATTGGCATACACACTTATTGATAGTGATATCGGGTAGAATTGAGCACTTGTTCTGAAAAGTTTTATCTACGATTTTCATTTAAAATTAAATAGGAATCTTTCGGTGATGTACGATACCATTAAAGTTATTATACTTAATTATCATGATTCTGCATACTTGCGGATATTTAAATGAATCTTTATATGTATGTATATATATCTTCCAAAAAACTTAACAATGCCTTATCAAGTTATTTTGATATATGTATACTAAACTTTAACCAAGTGTGAATCGAACTTTATAATCAACGTAACGCAATTATTTATCGCAGAACTGCTGAAGAGGGTATTTGACATGCAGGTGCAATAATCGATTAAACTTATTTAAATATACAAGTATAATCAGTTTCTCATCTTTATTTTTTATAACATTTCTTTATAACGATTTGTTATAATCAGTGAATTCTGTAAGCTTTTACCTATACGTTAAACATATTTTTGAGGTAAACCAATAAAATAATTCAAATAACGCAATTTGTGTAAAAAATGTTTATTCATACTTTTACAATAAAAAAATCATGTAGCCTATATGACTTAATCATAACGTCTGTTAAGCGCTCCATAACAGCCCTCTCTTCTATCATTCATCCCTTGGCACATAGAATCTCAAAATCGTCAGTCATTTTAATCAATTCGTGTTCACATCCAGACTTGTGCACTTTTTAAAAATACAAATTATTGTTGCGGATGTAAGATCCACCATAAAATACAATTTTATCATAAACTATAGTTAAAGAGATAAAATTTAGAAATAACAACCCCTCAGGGGCATATGTATAACTTAAAAAATACATAGAATTATTTCTTAAAAATAGCTGATCTTGACTACTCAATCGTATCTATCGTATTAACAATTAAAAACATTCAGTCTATCCTTTCATTCACCAGTTGCGTACACATCTAGCTAATAAATTTTGCAAACGCTCGGCTCTAGGGCCCGAGTAAACGTTATGCCTATAATCAAATATTATGCGTGTTTATGCTTTTTTCATATTTATAAGTCAAACATTGACATCACTGTGTGTTGCTAAGTGAACCAACCGAATTATAATTACAGTAGAAAAACTAAATCAACAATTAGAAGTAGATCTAGTATTAAAATTAACGTATTCACTTGAATATGTGTGTCGATTATCTCGATGCAATTGTAATTATCTTAATACAACGGGTACTAATAGATCATTACAAAATAAGGTCATACAAATGTTATCGGCATTGTTCATTTAGCAAGTGATGCCAATCTTCGGCTTACATAACTCTACGCTGTAATTATTAAATAACTAAGCTCAGTAATTAATTTGTAAACAATTTTTCCGAGTTTAGCGACTCGTGTCATAGATATAAGTGGATTCAAATGTCAAACTGTTTGGGTAAAATGCATATTCCACCGAAACGATTAATAATACATCCATCGGTTAGCAATGCGCAATATGTCTCTAAAAATATATCGTTGATCTGCATAATCAATTCCTTCCATCTATGAGCAATCATATTTCTCTTTTTTATATTTCTTTCATTCGAGAATCGGTTTCGCATAGGTCTACGTGTCTAATATACAGATTTTTAACACAGATATAGCAACTCTAATTATATATAAATTTGTTTTTCTTCTTTTTTCTTTGCTTTTTCTACCAATTTTTCGTAAATAGGTCGACGCTCCAAGAGCGGATACAACAATCTAATCTCAAACATACTATCAATTTAAGGCTACGAGCTGTCTTATCAGCGCAACAGACGTTACAGCGAACCGATACTCGAATGATTGCCCATGACATGCCGTGTATCGCTTTTCTTCGTGTCTTCTCGCGTTTATTTTCTCTCCCAGCCGAATTCAATATATCATAATTTTGTATTGTAAAATTATATATCTATTCTTGTCGAATTGCAATCTGACGGAGCTATACAACAATTAGATGCTCGTTAAAGTGATATTTTTCTCTTAACGGTTATTAGATCGATAAGCCACTAAGCAGTACTAAACCTACAATTTATCATTTTGTTCATACTGAAGAACCTTATAGAAAGGCTTATGTCGGCAAATAAGCCGTAATTGACACCGCTATGGGTCAATAAGTATTTTAAACTATTTAATAATAATATTTTCTCCTATCCTCTGTTCTCATTTCTCCATTACAGTATATAACCGTAGCGTTAAAATTACGAACCGCAAAACATTTTCAATTTCGTCAGCTGCACAGAGAACTTAGAAACTTTTGCAACGGTGATTTCGCGTCGTATTCCGCGAATTCTCCACGTGGGGCCGCAAATTAAACACGACCTCGAGCCGTAAAAAATGAATGAATTACGAACTTTGCAAGTTCGTTCGTCAGATCTTTCCCTCTTCTTTAGCGAAAGCAGCAGAAAATAAAAGAGCACTCGAAATGAGAATCAGCCCCAAAACTACCGAGGATAAGAGAAATAAAGGACGAAATAAAAGCGACGAAAGAGCGGCGAAATAGAAAAAAGAAAAAAATAAAAGAATAAGACGATACAAGTGGAGTTTAGCTGCTGGAGTATAGGGTTACGTTATACAGATATATATATCCGGCGAAACGGACCCGACGCGTACGCTCTACACGACAACAATTTCTCGCCTAATATAATAATAATCATAGTCGTAATCGTAATCATAATGATAATAATAATAATAATAGAATCATTTTTCGGAGGAGCCATGCGCTTGTGTCCCCTCCAACGGCACTCAGTGCTGCTGTACGAGGGTCGGCCCACTGCCGGGATTCCGCCACGGGTCCGGAATGTCGTAGTGCGCCGGCACGGTGATCAGTGCGTCGTCCGCTGTTCTGGTGGCGCTGCAATTCTGGGGCTTGGTGCGCGTGGTGTTGACGCACTCGATACCGAGCTTGATGAACTCGAGCTTGTAGTTGTAGCCCTGACTGCTGATACGAATGATGGTGTGGAGTGGGACCTCCATGTAGGGAAGCTCCTCGGGTGTCTTGTCGAGGAAGAAGCCGATTATGCAGCGCAGCACCGCTTGGTGGGAGACTACGAGGACGTTGTTGGCCTGCTGGAGATCGACGATCACCGGCTCGACCCGTTTCATCGTGTCGACGTAGCTCTCGCCCCAGGGATAACGGTAGCGCAGCTTGTCTTGGTCGCGCCAGGCGAACTCCTGCAACCGAAAGTCAATAGTCAATGGACTTTTCGAACAAGCGCATAATTACGCAGGGTATCGATTAGTTATTGACGCCAGTCGCTCCTTAAGCTTTCTTTACACTGTCTATTGTTCCTTTGTTATCAATTCTTATATGTATATTAATGGTATGTGCAAGATAAAGTCTTGTAATGACAGTTCGAAAAAAAGCAGACGTGAATTTTCTTGCAAATATCAAATATGTTTATCATCTTTATTTAATCAGATGCAGGAATCAAAAACCGCAGTAATATGCAATTTGAATATTAAGTGTAACCGATGTTTTGATTGAATAATTCAAAAGAATTAGCAATTTCTTGAGTAAATCTATCTTTTGCTCAGTATATATATATATAGAAAAAGTATAAATTTAGCGGCATTATTTTTCAAGTTGACGTTTATTTAAAAAATTGAATTATAACTTAAGGAAGTCTAGCGCGTTTGAGACACTTTTAGCAATTAATATATTAAACAGTTTAAATGTACTGTTGTGCCAACAAACGGAAGCCTTGAAGCAGAGCGATAATCAAATTTAATTGAGGACACGACGCTTCAATATTTATACACACACATGTTATCTCTGCTTCTCAATATAAGTAAATACACTCGTTATATAACATAAACGCTTCATTATTCTGCCCAAACATATATTTGACACTTTTTAGATCACGATCTTTTAGACGTACCGACTTTTCGTGCATTACCTTCAACTTTTTCATATTCATACATATTTTATGCTTTACTCGTATATTTAACTATAGAGTATTAATAACTAGAGCTTCTAATAGTTTTAATACGATTTCAAGGTGAATCGATAAGCTGCTTTTTTTTATTAATTATCATCTTCTATTTATTTATCGAAAAAAAAAAATAGTGTATTAAAAAAAGCCACGTTTCCGGTATAACTCTCAAAGTTTCTCGATAGATCGCGAAGGCAACCGCTCACGGGGCAAACAAAAAGTTTAAATTTTGCAATCCGACACTAGAGAGCTTCGCCGCAGGCAATACGGAAGCTCTTGGTAAACTCGAGCTGCTGCAGAGTGTATAAATTTAGCGACAGCCGAGAGAAAGAGATATAGAGTAACGCATAGATATATATATATATACAAGCGATCCTGTTCAAAAAGTCCGAGCAAATAAGCTTGTTTACCGCATCCGAATAGCCGCACTGCGTCTAGGAAAATAGAAAAGAAATGAAGACAAATAAAGAGAGAGAGAGAGAGAGAGAGAGATGCAGACCAGGAAGCGCGTCCGTCCGCAATAAATCTTGTGAACCGCGAGGAATAATTTATCGCTCTCTTCTCGGGCTCGTCAATATACCAAACACGAGGACACGGCATATAAGCTGTAAACTCACCTGGGGATACTGTTCCTGCATCTCCTCGTAGGAGAGGGTCTCGCATACACCGGCGTAAAGCTCGTTGAGGGCGGCCACGTGTTCCTGGGGTGCCTCGATACCACGAGCCGTTGCAATGGTACGCCTCAGACGACTCGTCAATACCCGTAGCTCCGGTATGTGCATAGAGTTGATCTTAGCTGCGAGCGCTTGGGCGTAACGCTCGCCGCGGCCGCTCAGCACTGCGTCGCCGCCAATTTTACCCAGCACGTTGTACTCGCTCTCGCCGTGCTGTATAGGGACACAACATACACACACATTATACACGATATTACGGAGATGCCGCGACTTTATTTTTGCGCGCACGTCAACTAGTATTCAGCGAAACCTACGGACGTTTCGTGCTTTGACGCAATGCGCGAGGTAAATTCGGAGCTTGCATTTTAAAGATCCTGCTATTACCTATATATATATATAATAGAAGTTAAACGGGTCACGGCAGGTTTTTATTGCGCTCTTCTTCTCCATCGTCGCAGTGTTTTATACCTGGCAATTTCCTCGGAGGGACGCGCTGCATGGATTATAACCCTTGGTCGTAAGGACAATGTATTTGCGCGGCGCGACATTATTGCAAGTCGAATGTAATTGTTACACCTCGAGTTAAGTAAGCTCTCTCGCTTTTGCATTTTCCAACGGGTCACGCACAAACGGCACGTTACAAAGAAAGTGTAGAGTAACAGGCGCGCGAGTGTTTGAAAAAAAAAGAAAGAAAAAATACCATGTTCGAAATCCATTTCCGTTGTACTATTAACTACAAAAACTGTTTCCCAAGAAAATCCATCGCGGCCGCTTCGGAAATAATAAAAATGGATTTTCCAATCCTGACGCACCGAAAGCGATCTTGCTCGTGTACTCGGAAATAATTACCCGGTAAAGAGCGATCTTACCGACTGCATATAACCAGCGCGTTAATAACCACGAGTTATACTCAAAATTACAGCACACTATTATATACACTCGACGTCGCACGCGCGCAATAAACTTCATTTGCCTGCAACATTGCGTCAAAGCTCCACTGGTCATTCACAGAAAACAAAAGACCGCTCGGCATAGAATATCAGCTTATCGATACTTCTGTGTGCCCGAAGCACGTATATTCCGTTTTCTAAAGAAGCACAATATTGCAAAAGAAAAAGGAAAAAAAGCAACGTATAATTAATTACCCGAGAGAAGTAGAGAGTGTGTGGCTTGAGGGAGACACTGCCGAGATAGCCGAGTACACTGGTCTCGAGATGTCCGCTGACCTTGTAAGCCCTGATCTCCATGGTCGCGGTGTCTATCCGTATACGCGGATAATTGGCCTCGTCCATCGGCTGATAGGTCTTCACGTAATGGGCGATCTTTAGGCGCAGATCCTCGGCTGCCTTGGCCCCGTCCATGCCCGCGTAATCGAGACTGTGGCGCAGTATCTCGCGACAGTTCGACTCGAGCGTCTGGCTATCGTCGCAGACGCACTCGAGGAAGAGGACCCGATAGCCAAGCTGGGAGCTGAAGTACTCGTGGACCTCGGAGCGCTGATCGCGAGTCACCACCGTGGCGTCCAGTATCTTTATCGTCGGCGGAACAGAAAAAACATCGACATGTAGACATCGGCTCTATATATATATACTGTCGTATTAAATGGGATGATTCCAGAGTAATTTTCATTTGAATTCTATAGAGTTTTTGGACCATAATATTGAAAAATCATTATTTCAATCGAGAAAATGTCGTAAAATAATTTGCCGCCTTGAAAATCCTCGTAAAATAATCTGTATATGCAAATGGGAGGACGATTTCAATCCAAGATAAGTCGAGGTGAATGCTTACAGCGACGGTGTTGCCGGATGCGAGCCAGGAGGCGCAGTCTTGCATCGCGTCGCGTTGGGCGAGGGCTCGTAGGGCGACATTTGCCTCGTGATCCGGTCGGAACAGCTCGTGGGAGCCATAAGGCTCGAGTCTCTTCCTGCGGTAGTCGCTCACCCGCATCACTGTAACAAAATCAGACCAGAGTTCCACTTTTTTGCTCTCTCTCTCTATATCTTTCTCTCAATGAGTGTATTAGTTGTGTGGCATGCTCGCGTTGACTTCGCGCTCGACTTCGCGTGTGGGCATCGGTGGCCTTGTGTAAAAGAGGAGTTGGCGGGTGTTTCTTTTTTTTTCTGCACCGACACGTGAGACGCGCGTGCGAGAATCGATCTAAGCTGGATTACAGTTCCGACTTTGAAGCAGTTCACTGAGAGATAAGCCGATCAGCTGAATTACTTTTGAAAAGCGAGCTTTGTACAAGAGTTTTAAATTCTCATCCCGAAGGAGTTAAGCGTCAAATTCCGAGAGTAATTGTTATATCAACAATAGTTTCGTTGAATTCAATGGAGTCGCAAATGTAGTCCATGCTTATAAAGGAAAATAAGTACGACGTTATTATAGTGACGACGTTATGATACTGCTTGCGTAACGCTGATTAAGGGAATGTGCGTGTACGTGCAGTCTGCATGTGTGTTGCTGTTAGTAAGGTCAATAGACTGCTGGCTTAAATTGCATTTAGCCGCTCGGCACGGAGAGAAGAATCGAGACTTGGGTGTTTTTCGAGTATAGTCACCGTTACTTTAGCGCAATGTAATCAATCGATGGCTTATATTGAATAATCAACCGGTAACATATTGAATCAGGTATAATTCACGTATGCAATCTTGAAAAACTATTTTCCAATTTATTTACGTTGAAGATAGATAGCCGTTTTTATATATATATTTAACCTGTTCATATATCATGATCCGTCTGATCGAAGTTCAAGCGACGAGATAAAATAATAATTCAGGTCACACGAGTCACTTACCCTTAGCGGATTCGCCATTCCAGTTGAGTCGCCGAGCGAGACTATGGGCGACTTGGCTCTTGCCACGTGCCGGCAATCCGCAGGTGATTATCACGACCCCCGCGAACTTCCGGGGTGGCTTAGCTATCGCAGCTGGAGCCCTCACGGCTTTCTCTTGTGTTGTCGCTTCTGCAAATAACCAAACAAACAGCTGTTCAGCTACCACTCGTGACAATCTCGGACTATAAGTATATATAGCTCACTGGAATATTTATATAGATATGGGAGAAAAAAAAGCGGATATCTGGAGTGGAAACAAGTGGTGCCATTGAACGAATTCACGATGCGTCCTTGAACGCGTGCTTATATATATGTATTATATCTGTAGTGCTCAAGGAAGATATATCTCGTGTCGCGGGATTTCGTAACGCGGTCTCGCTGATTATTTCGTCAGGCGAACTGTGCGTATATCTTTGACGGCGAGGCGCTAATCAATTCGAAGGCTCGTTAATCCCATTGACGAATTATAAAGTCGGGCGTGTAAGAGGCCGAGAGAGAGAGAGAGAGAGAGAGAGAGAGAGCGCGACTTGCATCACGACAGTGGTGCATTGTGAAATTTGCACCATCGATAATTATAGTATCTCTGTTTAAAAAAAAAACAGCTCGCGTGCTCGTATAATTTTGCTAAAAGTGAACTCTCGTTTCACGCTTTCGTTACATCGTGGGGAAAGATAAAAGACACAAATACACGCTATTATTAACACCGAATTCATAAATAGCCATCCTGCCTCGCAGAGTCCTCGCTTTGGCACACGCAAAAATGCACGATACGTACATAGGTATACAGCGAGTCTTAGCCTCGCACATCTATACATATATATACGCGTTTCGTGCATCCATTCGAGAAGAAGCAGAACGTTCACAACGATTTCTATTTCGGCGCGTGCGCCTCGAAAAGAGCAGCAAAATGTATACAGCTGCAGTGTATTTCTCCCGAGAGAGATGAAGAGAGAGAGAGAGAGGAGTGCAGACAGATACCGATAAACGCTGCGTTTTACAAATGGAAAAAATACATGTATACGTATGCTGCTGCCTATGCACGCGCCATAGGCACACAATAGCAGCGCTCGCGCCATTTGGGATCGAATTGAAAATATCCGAGAAGCGAGTGTGCCATTGTTGGCCAAGCGCCCAGTATCTCTGAGTTGGACTCGCAAAAATAGCCCCTCGCGCTTTCTGCCGCTTCGACGAACCAACAGACGCTAACAGACACCGGAACATCTTCTCCTTTGTACACACATGAGGAGAAGAGAAATAGCGCGGCGAACAGTCTCGGGATATAAGTAGGCGAAAAAGAAATATTTCTGGGTGGCTGACCCTGTTTTTATATAGAGTGTGTACTATAATAAAATTACCGAGTCATGGAGGAAAAAGAGACTGTCAATCTTGATGTTCCCCGAAAATATAAAGGAATTGGATTGTATAGTGAACAAAGGCAGTGACACCAATTTTTAAACTCCATTTGTATTCGTTTACTGAGGGTTTGAAAAATTTAACTCTGTCAACCCTCGAAAAAAAATAAAATAGTTTGTATTCGAATGTCCTATATAGTTATGATTTTATACTTGATGAAATAACTAAATTGCAAGCTACATTTTTAAACAATAACATATATTAAGCCATATATATGTACGTATACATATATAGATATACAAAATTTTACTTTAGACCGTAAAATATGCCATTTTGGAGAAAATTTGATCCTTCAAAAGTGCCTTAAACGATAAGCACGTTCGAACCGAGAAAGTATATTTGTGCTAATGACTTTTATAAATATTATGCCTAGCTGGTCGTTACACCGAGATCCGCAAGTTTGCAAGAGCATTAGTCACTCCTTAAGGGGGTGCAGTAGCGACAAACGTACTTTTTCTTTCGCTGATATCTTTTTCTATTTACAACGAAAATTAATATTTGGACTTGAGCGGCGTAATGCTCGATACAATGAATCGTCCTGTGCTAGCTGAAGTCGATCTGATTTGTCGTTTTTCCTATTAATTGGAACCAGTAAGACGCGTTTACGCATTGACAGCTAACCTCAAAATTACGGTTATATCTACATGTGTTTATAACTTTTAATATTTATAATTTAGCGTAATATCTGGACTTGGCCGGCGTAGTACTCGTTGCTATTAATCATTTTGCGCAAGATGTGGCTTATGTGATTTATCGTTTTTCTAAATTATATGGAACATATAAATAGATCGA
>UELU01120149.1:0-10326 GCA_900490025.1 Megastigmus dorsalis | reverse complement strand
GTGTGTGTGTGTGTGTGTGTGTGTGTGTGTGTAAAGCCTTCTCATTTGCGTCTTCGTGCGAGTCGGCCGTAAAAAGTCGACACGCACACGCACGCGCTCCTCCTTTTTCTTTCCTTTCCTCGCTTCTACTTTACTCGCTCTCTCTCTCTCTCTCTCTCTCTCGCTCTCTCTCCCTGGCCGTTTCAGTAAATGAAGCATAAGTCGCCGCTCGTTTAATTTGCAAAAATGCAAGCGGCTAAATAAACGAGCCTTTCCTAACTCTTTTATTCTCGTCTCTGTCTCTGCATGTGTGTGTGTGTGTGTGTGTGTGTGTAAATAAGTGTTTACGTATGGCACCGAGATTAATGTGTACGTGCGAGAGAAGGAGAAGTAACAGTCACCGGGCCTCTATTAACATAAATTCGTAACGCGATCCATTTTCGATATTTAAATTGGGATAGACCGCGAGTATATCAACTAGTTTAGAAACTCGGCCTTTTTTCACACAAACACACACACACACACAGACACGCGCACACAATCCTGTGTATATGGTTTTTGTTTTGCGCTCGCGCGCTCCGATCGATGCGAGAAGCATTTTTTCCTATAGCCGTCTCTGTTTCACCGCGGCGAAAGTGAAAGTTTGTTCCGACTTTAATTAAATCTGCAGCTCGTTGTGGGGGCAAAAAGAAAAAAAAAAAGGATTGTATTTTTCTGCACGCGGATATATAGTACAGAGCGCATATGTTTCGGGACGACGGATATTTCGTTCGGCGGCGGACACATGTATCGCGTGTCTCTTCTTACGGTATACATACACCAGCCATGCTCTCTGGCAATAAAATGATTTACCGGTGCAGGAAAAGCACGAGAGCAAGGGTAACAATGTATAAGAAGCTTACATAGAGATATGTGTGTATGTATATATGTAGAGACGAGTGGAGAAATTTCGGGTCGAGGAGACGCGCGTAGCACGTACAGAAGAGGTAGAGAGGTAGAGAGGAGAGAAGAGCCTGAGAAAGAAGTCCCGAGGCTGTCAATCAAGTTTGGACCGCCGACGAGATAAACCGCGCGTCACGAGCGTATTCCCATAAAGAAATTCCATTGTCGTATTATACATACCTAAGCTCCTCGCCGGCGCAACTCGTACGCTCGTCGATTTTGTAAACGTGCCGCCGCCGTCGCCGCGCGTCGATGTGTATTGATGTTCGACAGCACCGGACCCATATACCAATATAACGCAGGACAATGCCGCACGCCTCGCGTTTAATTGCGTCGCGCGACCGATTCCAACGTGTTTCGTAACGATGATAAATCTGCGCGCCCGAGGAGAGTCGCAAGTACACACACAAAGAAACAAGAAAAAAAAAAGAACGCGTTGTGTATATATTCGTGGAATAAAAATAGACTGGTATAAGGCCGATATTCGGTGCGGAGTGAATACTTCGTTTCACCCGAAGCCGCGGAGCTTGACAACGCGCAAAATTCAAAAGTTCACTGGCCCGCCCCAGATGAAAATCGAGGAAAGCAAACGATGACAAAGTGTCACCCTCGCCATATAGTGTCGCGATCGCTATCGCGAATCTCGCTCCCGACAATATATATATATGTATATATACTCGAGGCACACACACTCACGCATTGTATACGAATATAGCCGCGTGCGGCAGCAGTTGTACCGAGAAAAGCACGACGCCTAAGCGCGATCATCGCCGTCGATAAAGCCCCCGAGCCGCGGCCGTCGTTACAATTTTAGGCGCGCGACCAAACGATCTGCCCGCCAAATCTCCACCGTTTCACTCTACATTTTTGTTTCCCGTTCCACTATCCCGCCTAACGCGGCCTCGAACTCGGATGTATATCGCGCAAATCGATCAAAAACCAAAAGAAGAAGAGCGTTTTCACTTTCTATAAGATTGTCTTCCTATCCGCTTGATGGACAAACAGTATACAGTCATCGCGGCGGAAGTTATAAAATTGCATTACGCAGAAGAGACGTTAAAGGCGCCCTTGCACCAGCTATATGGGACTCGTACGAGTGGCTCTCTCTATATACCCGTGCACAACGGCTTCGGCGGTCGAGTCGAGCCTATTAGTATTCGAGCCGCGCGAACCGACACGCCACATATCCAGCCTTACGTCGGTATGCACTCTATACATATGTGTGTGTGTGTGTGTGTGTGTGTGACAGCCACCGAGCGGCGCGGTCCTTTTGGCTGCAATTCCTCCCCGATGCTTTTCTTTCTTTCTCTGTCGGGTGTATCATTTATATATGACTGTGTGCAGTGCACGCGCGCGCGTCTCTCTTTTTTTCAATCGTCGAGACCGCCTTTAATGAAATTCCATGCCTGCAGCCGCGATTATTTTATTGTCGCGCGTATCGTGCACGCGCGCAACTCGGATGTGTTTGTGTACTTTTTTCTGCTGCGGCTGCACAGAGAGCCGTATTAATTGCGCGCGAGGGAAATCAATTATTGGCGTTGATGTGTCTGTTGGTGGTCGCGGTTGCAGAAATATCGGGAGGCGCGAGTTTCCTTTTGCGCACGCGATGCGAGCCGTGACTCATCGCGGCTCCTGAATTCGTCGCGACTTTCTATAAATTTCCAGTGGTATGCGCGGACACCGCTGTTGTGAATTGTTTGTTACATTAGAAGTTGTGTTATTATCGGTATGGAATTAGAGAATTTGAATCGATGTATGTACCAAGCCAAAAACTGGAAAAAAAAAAACGGTGAGCTACGAGTACGAAGTCGTCGTCGTGTCTTATACACACTCGAGCACTGTAGGCGCATCTCGCATGCAGCTCCGCGCTCATAGCGTCGTGTGCGAGCGCATCAATCGCGTCCCCGCGCTCGCGCTCGCATAGCCTCTCGTCTCTTTTGTTTGCACCTCCTCGCACTTTCGGGCCTTTCTTGCCCCTCCGCCGCGCCTCCGTCCGCCTGCCTCATTGTATTCAAATCGCTCCCTGGCCGCGTGCAGTAGTCGATCTCGCGAGAGATCCTCTCTCCTCTCTTCGTCTCTCGTTAACGCAGCGCTGCAGCGCTGCATCGAGGCAGAAGGAGGGGAAGGGAACCGGGCCAGTTTATATAGATCCGACGATCGATCGGCTGGTCCAGATAAGCCAGAATGCGGATCTCCGTGCGGTGGAGGAGAGCGCAAATTAAAGCCACGGCGACAAACGATTTTTCGGACTACCTCCTACGTCGATACTTACATATGGTAACCCGTGTAGATATATACAGGCGACGTCTTCTATGTAAGTCAGTGGCAGCCAGACGAGACACACATAAAATGAAAATCACTGAGGCTGCAATTATTATATCAGTGGCAATAGGAAGTGCAGTGCTAGTTTTCGCGAGTTTAATGCGCGATTTAGATTCGCGCGGCAATATTTAATTTTCTTAGCTCCGAGATCCGCTGCAGCGGCGAGCGGCCCGAGTGTGCAGTGCTTGCTAGGCTATGAGCACAATTAACGTCAATTTGCGCGGATCTTTAAAACATCACCTTGGCAAGTACACACTTCAAGTTTCTCTCTCTCTCTCTCTCTCTCTCCGCGGCGCTTATGTCACGTATAATTAATTTCGTTTCGCTGCGGACACGTGTATAATTTATGCACCAAAGTTATTCCACACGCTATGGACGATATTGTCTTTAAACGAGCTTGCAGCTCGATGTACAACCAAATGGGACACAATTGTGTCTCGTCCATTATTTTCGGCAACGGTCCAATTTCTCTCTCGCAACGAGGCAAAATTCAATTCGCCGACTGCAACAGCGGCGACAGCGGCGGTAGAAAAAAAATGCACGAGCGGCTCACACACACTGGACATTGTATACGCGAGTCGCGTCGGCTTCTTTTCATATACGTCCGAAAAGAATAAAAAAAAGAAAAACGAAACGAAACGAAACGAAGGAGGCGCGCGTGTGTGTACCGTTCGTTTAAGCCGGCTAATTCGACAAATTCGGCCAATTGCATAATTTCCAGAAAAGCACGAAAGAGAGAGCGAGAGAGAGGGAAAGAGAGAGAGAGAGAGGACGTGTCGTTGAACTTGCCGTCATATAATATTATACCGACGAGAGAGGAGAGAGAGAGAGAGAGAGAAACGTCGAGGTTTTTATATAGGAAGAAGCGTCGCGATTTTTATAAGCAGGCGGTATATGTATGTGGAAAGGGAGAGAAAGAGTGAGTGAGAGAGAGAGAGAGAGAGAGTATTATAATACCGGGAACCTTGCCGACTTGAGCGCACTTGGCAGTTACGTCACGTCGCGGCGACTACAAAGTCTTACAGTCCTACTCGCCGCTGCCGTTGCCGCTGATGCCTGCCGTTGCCGCCAACTCGCCGCGACGCAACACTTGCATACCTACTTTGCCTTCGCGCGTGCGTATATATACATATATTATTCATATGGCCGGTGATACCTCCAAGAGCTGCACATTCGCGCATATAATATAGGGGAAAAGTCGAAAATTCAGCCCTGTACATACCCAATCAGCCGCTATGCGATTATTCTCGTCTCATATAACCCGGCGCAAAAAATCTCGAACTCTACACGATGCACCGCGCAACGACGTATATATACAATATACACCAGCTCGGAGGAGCTGCGCCCATCATCGTCTATTTTCTCCGCACGTACCGTGCCTCATCACTGTACTTAACGAAATCGCGGCTATTTTGATTCTGCACGAGAGCTGCTGCCTCCGCTCCAAGCTGCATGCGAGGAATCGACGCTTTGCGCCGGCCGTTGACATCGTTTGCACTATAACGACTATCATCTCTCGTAATCTCTTCCGCCACGCGCGCGCGCAAAATTCTCTGCTGCTGCGCTCTTGTAACCTCGATCCTATTCTCTCCCGAGTCTCTACGCGAAAAATCGCTTGACCGAGTATATATATATATATTCGTTGGAAAAGAAAAGTTTCGGCATTAGCATTCGGCTGCGTATAATGTAACGCTCACACGTGATACGTATTAACATGCACACACGCGCGGAACGTAAAAGTGAGAAGAGAGAAGGACGAGGAGAACGAAAAAAATAACGCTCGCGCCGCTCACTTTCGTCTCCCGATTCCCCATGCAAAGCATATTAGCGATCCATAAATATAAGCGAGAGAAAGAAGAAGAAGTCGGGTGTCTTAAAGACAGAGAGATAGATGGAGAGCAACGATCTGCGCTCGGAAAAGTGCAGCAGCCCGAGTCTACACACACACACACACACACACACACACACACACACAGCTGCACGCAGCAGCAGCGAGGCGTGTAACGCAGAGCCAAGCTGACGCGGTACAGCGGCGGCAGTAGCAGCGGCAGCCGTTGGAATTGAGCGAGGGCTGCTGATGCTGCTGCTGCTGCTGCTGCTGCTGCTGTCGATTCGTTAATTATAATTGCGCTCTCGGGCTCGCGCAGTTATGCGAAGAGAGAGAGAGAGAGAGAGAGACTCGCTGCTACCGAGAATCTGGAGGGATTCCTTAATTGCGTTGTCTGGCACACTGCTGAGCAATGAATCTCCGTGGCTGCGCTCGCGCGCGTGTTTGTCTGTGTAGCGAGTGCACAATTTTCGCTCTCGCAGCTTAGCGAGCGTTTCACGGCGTTATTAGAATCATCGCTGTTGTTATTATTATTATTGGATTGGCGCGTGCGCAGCAGCGGCATTTTCTTATTTTGCGCTCGATAAAACGTCGACTCGCTGGCCGTGAAAAAAAAAACAAAATTGACCGCGTGCGTTGTGTGTGTGCGTGTGTCTTGGCGTGCGAGAAAAAGCGAGTCTTGTGTGCTATAGCGTCGGATGAAAGTTTGCGAACTCGCGCGCGTGTACATCGGCCCGCGCGGATAGAAAAAAAGAATATTATACGCGATATTTGCGTTTATGTACATATACATTGGTTATTGCCAGGAGGAGAAACGCACTTGCTCGGAATAAGATAGCAACGTCACCACCTTTCGTACACACAATCGTTCCCCGCTCTGTCTTGTACATAATAGAATTGAAGGCTTTGCTATAATATACGCGAGCCGAGAGAGAAAGAAGGAAAGAAAAAGTGAGCGCTCACTATATATATATATATATTGATTTCGACGAAACCCACTCACCGCGAGTGCAGCACGAGTTGAACAGATCGAGAAAAGCCAAGCGAATAATAAATTTCTCGCGGAGCTCACGCGTATGTATATACACACACAGCAACAACAAGCGCGCGGAGCGAATCGATGGATGCATGTTCGGTCGCTTGTTCCTCGACTCCGTCGTCTATACGTCGCCGCAACGGCGCCTCATACACACACACACACACAGACAGACAGACACACAGGCTGTTGCAGCAGCCAACGGCAGCAGCAGCAGCAGCAGCGAGATATGCGTTGCGTCACACGTGTATATACAGTCCCGCGCGCGCATTGTTTCAGCAATATGAATCCCGGCCGCGTCCTTGACTGATTTTTTTATTCTTTATATATTCGGCTCTCATCGCTCAGACTGCTCTTACGCGAGCGAGAGACAGAGAGAGAGAGAGAGACGTATATGTGTTTTCTCGCGCGCAACTCGAGGATTCCCGTGTCGCAAACGCGATTCGCGAGCCAACGTTATTTATTAGGGGGAATGGCGTTGGATCGATGTTGGACCATTGCTCTTTTGGCGCGAGCGGTGAACGAAGGCGAACACACCGTATATATATAAGTCGCGTTGAAACGTATAGAGGCGGGAGAAATGGTTTCGGTGTATGGGTACATATATTGGTGAAATGCCGGATCGATGTTGGATTACTAATGTAGAGGCGTAATTATTGCAAATGGACGCCGCGGACAAGTTGTCCCGAGTCCGAAGTGCAGCGGAGCATGTCGCCCGAGCGGTTTGTGTAAAAGCGCACGTGGAGCCCATACAGACGTATACAGGGAGACTTGAATAATGCCCGTGTTAATCCTGTAATTACTGCTTTTACCATTCGTATACCAATGCCAGACTCGCGGCATTCAACCAGGAATTTTCCTATTGTCTATATAGCATTCGATCGGTATATATATCTGTTTTCATTCCTATATAACACACGCGCCGTCGACTGTCAGACATTCTCCTTTCCCGCGAAATAAACAGATCTATATACTATCGATCCCGCGTATGTCAACATTCCTGTACACACTCATACCTGCGTATATACCATGTCGATTTACCTATCGCTAAAATTCGCACAGGAATAAAACGAAAAAAAAAAAGTAGTCGGGCACATTCGCGGATTCCTCGCAATAAACCAATGATGGGCATTATCCAGGGGGATCGGTCGAGTTTAATTGGCGCGCACGAGCCAGGGGCATCGCATTATATAGTATATATATATAGAGAGAGAGGCGATAGTATGTAGTAGGAGCGCGGGATGATTTTCAAGAATGCAAGTGCGGCAGCAGCGGCGATCGGGTGCGTTAACCCCTTGAAGCTTGTGCGGCACATCTCTCTCGCGTATACATATAGCAAGGCGCTGCTGGCGATGATACGAGCCGATAAAGTTTCGCGCGGTCCGCGCTACGCTCCTGCGCGTGCAAGTGCGTTTATATTTATAAAACTTTTGCTCTTTGCGTCTTTTTGCCCAACGTTCACGCTCTCTGTGTGTGTGTGTGTGTGTGTGTGTGTATGTGTCCGCGATGGCGTCGGGCGATAAAGAGCACAATGCCGCTGTTTTATTCGACCCGTTGACTATTTCAATCTAGGCGAGAGAGAGAGAGATAACGCGTCGGCAGACGACTTGATCTTCTTCTGCTTCTTCTGCTTCTGTTCTTCTTTTTTTCTTCTTTTTTTTTGTTGCCACGCGATAAATCACGACGCGCAGCTCTTGAAGTAGTGTAGTGCTGCGGTAGTCACTGCCCCCTTCCGAGTATATACCGTATACATGTATACAGCCTTTACTCGAAAGGATTTTATTGCGACGAATTGTCGGAGTAGGCCCCGTTGGTTCATTGTCAAGTCAACCATTATAGATGCTCGAGATGTTCTCGGAATACGTTCTCGCCGACCAATTCGACGATTGGCCAAGTGCGGCCACTTCGTAGCGAGTCTTGTACAAATCCAATGAAATTGGCCCAAAAGATTTCTATAGGTTATATAGCTTGCTCCACATTATTTAATCGTATATATGAGCAAGTGCTTGCTGCAGTATATATATATATATAGATATTAAGAATAAACAATAATATAGATAATAGGCGAGAGTCGCATCTCAACGAATTGTTGTCTACGATTGTTGCAGGTTAACCGACCGCTAACCATGAAGAAGGAGGGCATCCAGACGCGGAACAGGAAGCTCTCGTCCAAGAGCAAAAAGAAGAAGGCGGGCGGCTGCCTAGGCCTAGGTGGCGTCATGGGCGACATGATCAAGGCCACGGGACACTTGGACCTCGACAACAAACCCTTCCACTCGGGATTCGGATCACCGATGGGCGATTATCGTAAGTATCGTTGCGTTCCCGTTGCCTGTGCATCGGCTCTGATTTCTCCATTTACCCTCCGACGAGATTCCGAATGTATCTAGTGTCAAAGCGAGCCACCGAGTCTCCGACCAATATAGACCACATGAATGCCCTTACGCTCGATGAGCAGATTTTCGAAATTCCCTGAAAACCGATACTCTCTCCAATTTTGAAGTTGGCTGCCTCTACTTTGTTCTTCAACCTCCCTCCTTTTGCAATCCAAACAAAACTAAAAAAAAAAAAGATCCGCATTCGGAATTTCGCGCTATACAGGATGCAATAGCGAAAAGCGCCTCTGGTACATACAACAATGTTTCTCACGGACGCCTCGTACGTTCTTTTGGTTTTGCCCCACGGCGCATTACAGGAACGTCGCAGCACCATCACACGATGCATCCGGCGATGCAGCACTACATGCATTACACGGGCGTAGGGGTCGGCGTGACCGGATCACTTCATCAGGGCTTCGCGCCACCAGCCCCACCGCCCATCCATCCGCACTCGCACTCGCAGTCCCATTCCCATCACATGACGAGCCTCCAGGGCCTTCATCTAGCAGCCACGACGAACATGGTGAGTACATACATGCCAATGGCATTTTTATCGCAATTTCGATTTTGCCCTCTTGCATCAAAATTCTGTACAAAATTAAAATCAATTTGACAAAAAAGAAAATTGAAAAGAGGAACGAAGAAAGCGATAGCGCAAAGGTCTGGTGCAGGGCAGTCTTTTCACGTAGGCACCTCGCGTGTTCTATTGTTGCAGACGAGCTGGCGATCCGAGTACACATGAACGCCCAACGCGGTGCACTAAGAAGACGAAGCAAACGCGCGGCGCGGCAGTGGTGCGCAGCGACGGGCGGCGACGGAAAGGTAGACGTCGGGCAGCGGCAGCGGTAGCAGCAGTGCGGCGCAGCTGAGGCAGCCGTGGGACCGAGGAGAGCTCAGGACGGCCACGTCCCACCTCGACGCACCGCGCGGCGCTAACGCTTCACCTCCTCCGACTCCTCCGCCACCTCCTCTTCTTCTTCTTCTTCGTCGTCCTTGTCGTCGTCGTCGTCGTCGTCGCGCATGCGTCTGTGCGCGATGCACGCGAACGTTTCTTACGCAGAGACACTTTTTATTCAGCCCCTCCCGCCGACGAACAACAACTTGATTTGCTCTTCGTTCTTTCTCTTTTTTTTCAAAATCACGAGAGGCTATGAGAAACAGCTGCGAGCGAGATGAGACAAGAGGTGCACAGAGAGAGAAAGAGAGAGAGAGAGAGAGACGAGACGAAGAAGAGCGTTTTTATTTGTTCGCGCGCGCGCGCGCGTGTGTGTGTGTATGCGATGGAGGGAGGGGACTTTTAGCGATGAAACCCACGCACACACACAGTTTTAAAGCGTTGTAAATATGTAAAGTATAAAAGAAGACATTATTCGGTAATAAACGAAGTGGAGGAGAGGATTGGAGTGAAAAGGGAGTGAATACGAGAGAAACGAAGCGAGGAAATATTTAGGGTCCATCGAGCCCCGGCCCCAAGTACAAACGAAGTCAGCTCTTTAATTATATATTAAAAGAAAATAAAATAAAACTTGTATCGAGTCTTTATAAACTCTTGTACATAGCACCGCATATACACACCCACACCCACAAACGCAAACACAAACACAAACACAAACACACGCACCCACACACACACACACACGCACACGCACACATGTACACGTACATACACACATACAATTATATCGTATATTATGATAATAATTATAGTAAAAGTATAAAAAATCGCGAGGATGCGTATGTGTGCGTGAGAGAGAAAAAGAGTGAAATACCGAGTGTAAGTATATTAAAGAGCGAGGATAAGAATTAATGCGTTGTTTTCGCTCGCTTACCACCTTCTGCCC
>UELU01120147.1:2704-13811 GCA_900490025.1 Megastigmus dorsalis | reverse complement strand
GTGTGTGTGTGTGTGCATGTGTGTGTGTGCTTGCACGCGAGTACTTCTCTAGACGTGCCCTTTTCGAGTTCACGCCCTCACTTGATGCCATGCTTATACCCTCGACAAATATTGCTATCGGCCAAAGCCAATACTTTTCGTTCTTTTTTACATTATAACTAGAGAACGAATAATAATGTTCTATGTTTCATTAATATTCATTATAGTAAACATTATGCTATTTTAAGAATAAGGTAAATCGTAAATAGTAGAGCTAGATAGCTAGATATATTCTACACTCAACAATCCTTAAAGTTAAAGTTTCACACAATTAGCAAGTAAAAGCTTCATTTTAATATATTTACTCCAATATAGCTGATTTTACGATATACTTAAGTGTTATTATGTAAAATTAATTTTTTATAATTTCTTGTATAATTTTTTAACTATTTTTAAATAGGTTTTAATAATTACTTTATTTATAAATTTTATAATAAATGTATATTGTTGTAATGAATATCAGTGAAATATCAGAGGGTTGAGGCTAATTTAAATAAGAATCCTAAGACATTTTGGTCTTACTTTGATAATCTCAAAGGAAATAATAGTCTTTGAATATGTTTTTGAATGATAAATTTAGAGATAACGGTCCTCGCACTGTAGAATTATTTGCTAATTATTTAAAATCTTCTTTTAATAGTAATTTTGTAGCACCTTGTGATCCTATTATTAGTTATGATATATTGGATAATTTGTCTTTTTCTAATCATGATGTTACTAGGGTAATTAGAAATATGAATAATAGTTTCAGTTCTGGACTTGATAATATACCTTCGATTCTTATAAAAAATTGGTGTAATTCTTTTTCTGAACCATTAATAAAAATTTTCAATCAATCTATCATTACAGATGGTATTTTTCCAGATGTTTGGAAGAGCTCTTTTATCTTTCCTGTGCATAAATCAGGTCCTAGACAGGACATATCAAATTATCGACCTATTGCTATCATAAACTGTTTTCCTAAGATTATGAATGCAATTGTTACAGATAAGTTGAGTGAATATTTATTTTCTAAAATTATTTCTGAACAGCATGGATTTATTAAGGATCGGTCCACTGTGACTAATTTGTTTATATATACTGATTTTATTGCTGGTGTATTGGAGATTGGAGAACAGGTAGATTCTATTTATCTTATAGATTATAGTAAAGCTTTTGATTCCGTAAATCATAACAGACTGCTAAGTAAACTTTTTAATGTTGGTGTGAGGGGTTCACTTTTATTATGGTTATTCTCTTATCTCAAAGGTAGAATCTGTTATGTTAAAATTAAGAGAGTTTCCTTTTCTCCATTTTCGACAGGAGTTCAGGAGTTCCTCAGGGTTCCCATCTGGGTCCTTTGCTGTTTATTTCATTTATAAATGATATAAGTGGTTATTTAAATTGTAAATTTTTATTATATGCTGGTGACGTTAAGTTGTATATTAGAGTTAAGTCAGATGCTGATGCTTTGAATTTGCAATTGTCTTTGGATAATTTAATTGAATGGTCTACATTTAACGGGTTATCTTTGAATTGCTCTAAATGTAAAACTATATCGTTTTATAGAGGTAATCAGAAGGTGGTCCATAATTCTCATATAAATTCTGTTATTTTGGATAGAGTTAGTGGTATAAAAGACCTTGATGATACTTTTGAAAATAATTTAACTTTTAATGTTCATATTAATCAAGTTACTTCAAAAGCACTTAGAATGCTTGGATTTATTATTAAAAACACAAGGACTTTTTAAAATCTATCATTCATTTGTTTAAAACCTTGGTATTGCCTAATTTAACTTATGCGTTGGTCATTTGTTCATAAATTGGAAGATGTGCAGCACCGTTTCCTTAGACATATGGCGTTTAGATTCTTTTTGGCTATGGATAGATTCAACCATGACTATAGTTATATCTCACGTAAAACGAATATATGTACGGTAAAATTAATTCATAAATTGGCTGATATGACTTTCATGTACAAATTTTTTACTACATGTAACCAACATCCCATTTTGGCTGAATTGATTGAATTAAAATTTTCTGCATATTGTGTTCGGCATGTAAAAAAATTACTTGTGTAGCGGTATATACTTTTTACTCTCCTGCATTTAGATTGCGTATAGGCTTTGGAACTCGCTTTGGAACTCTCACGAGGTTAATTTATCTACCTATTCTTCAGTTATTCATTTAAAAATGTTATGAGCTCTAAGATGTTGGAATATTATTAATGTTCCATAATTAAAAAGAATATAAATTTTGATAGTATGGGTTTTCTGTTCAGCTCGCCACATAAAAATTTTTGTAATTAGTATTAAGATTTATATTGTATAAAGGGGTTACTCCCGTGAAGTTTATTAAATAAATAAATAAATATTGGAACAAAACATTAAATTAGAAGAAGCTAAGTTTTGCAATGTTAAAATTTTAATTTTCATTCTAAAACTTTATATTTTTTTAGAGTCCAGAACTATTATTCCTACCTATATTTCTATGCGAATTGGGCGAGGCTCTCTGCGTTTACGCGGCAAGCGATATCGAAGGCGTCAGAAGTACGCTGCCTCAGATTCATCTGCAGCTCAAAGGCGCTTCCTCGATCAGGCCTCGCTGGTCTAAACTGCAGCGCACACCTTTCTCGCGATAAAGTAGCCCTCGTTGCGAGTGGAGCGCGATACGAGCACCGACTGCAGCGGATGGTCCGTGGAGGCAGCGAGGAAGTCGGGAAGGGGGTGCATAGCACGAACGAGCCGCAAAGGAAAGCACACGAGTTCAAGAGCGAGTCCGAGAGCGTATAATAGAGCGAGGCTGCACCTCGAGGACCCCCTCCCAAGAGCCTATCCGTATGACTTTCATGCGTCGTGCAGTATGGGTCGGACAGCTAGTGGCCGCCAGTCGCCCCGTCCCGTCCCGTCGCATAAGTATCGCCGTTCCCCTCGAGCCTCGCATCGCGCGGAACTAACTGATCTCGGTATATGCCGGCGAAACAAGGATATGGCTATTGCTCATTCTTACTGTAGGTCATACTTTTTAGCTGCTTACTTCTATTTTATATATATATATATAGCGGGTCTCGATGCACGTCTATACGGCCGCTTAACGCAAACATACCGTTTTTAATTTCGGAAGTCGGCTTTGAGCAAAGAGGCTTGGTTTTGCAGTCAATCCCTGCTGTTTATTGTTCATCATGGAAAAATTTATTTTGTTTACAAATTTTATCTCCATTCTTTTATTTTGAACATTTTATTTACTCGATTATTTAATTTTAAACCCTCCTTTTTAACTTTCGGTGTATAGGTATATAATATATTTTAGACTTTCATTGTAGATTGATGAGCTATCTAACACTTAATTAAAAGTGTTCTCTAAATGAATTTAATGAATTAATTGTACAAATTATTTTTTTGACATTGGTTCGAAAATTAATTATTTTATAGAACCTCGAACTAACTTAAAAATACAATTACAGCATAGGTATTACTAACGATACAATTATAAACTCGATAATAGTACGTACCTATCATCTATTTTGAGATTTCTTTGTATTTATTGCTTAATTATTGCATCAAGATCTTGACTGAAAGTTGAAAAGATATGTGCCACAGGATACGAAAATATGGTCGGTTGTACTGCTGAGCTCTAGAAAAGAAAAAGCTTTAGGTAGTAAGTAGTAGTTTACACATCTTTGACATTATCGCGAAGAAATATTATACAATATTATACAATACAAGAAATATTAAAAGTAAACAAAATCTATTCTGAATAGATGCAAGTAGTTATGGTAGAGGTAGGGTAAATTACTTGACATCAGGCGTAGGGTAATCGAGACAAATAGATAATATGTATTCTGCTATGTGTAAGTAAGTAAAATGTACGTAGGGTACCATGGTAGAAATATGTTAAGGAGTTACCAGTGTTTGCCAGATTTTTTAAATATATTGAATTCTCACTGATGTTATCTTTACTTCTAAGGCCTACATAAAAATTAGGCACTACATAATCAATAGCCAGTTCAAAATTGAACAATATCATTCATGATATAAAACGTTTGAAAATACATTGTTCGCTTAATATCCACAAAACATACGTATATGCACGATGTAGCGATATATCGCATAGTGCATTTTACTTACTTACCTTCTTACTTTATACCTAGTTACTTTATGATCGCTGCACGCAACTTTTATTATTAATATCTTAATTTCAAGCGGGTACTCTAGAATTTTCTGGTTGTAATATGTAAAAATCTCAACTATAGAGATATACATTCACATTGTACGTTGTCCGGGTGAAGCTTTAGTTGGAGCTTGAAAATACGGTCAGGCTAATTATCCGAATAGCATTACATATTTATTTAATCGACGCGAGGAGAATCGGATGGCTAATACACGTCAGCTCCTCCCCTCATTACTATTGCACTCAAGGAGCAGATTCCTGTGTACAGGTGCATATGGGCGGTATACACATATATCTGATAATCGAGCGAGTAAGCGCGCGAGTTGCATCGGGAGCCGCGTGCAGTATAGCCGGTATAGCCGGTATAGCCGTATAGTTCGGAGCAGTGGCAGTACAGTACCGTACCGTACCGCTCGATACTCTCCTCGGCTGCCCTGCTATACGGAAGCAGCTCGCGCAACCCGCTATGCCTCTACGGATCTGCTGCAAAGCTGCGGTATAATAACATTACGTGTAATGCAGATCAGACGGAATACCCTATGACGGATCCCATTCTCTCCGTGGGCAATTTCCCTCTGATGTAGGATGTAGGTATCCTCGTTCCTCGACGCAACGCCTGCATCCGCAATCTTCGACGAGAGCTTTATATCTATAATAACTATAGTCCTTGTATGCAAGTCCTTGTACAATGCAGTGAGCTGGGGCCGCAGTGAGCTGGGGGTTCAGCGATCAAAAATGCTCCATCAATCTCTAGCTAATTCCTCTTTATTTATACGCAAAATAAGCAAATACTTTTTGTTTAATATACCTACAAGCAGTCCAAGATCACGATTAGAACACGCCATACTAATTAATAGTGCATATAATCGGCGTATAATATAATAATCTCTCAAATAATAAGAATTGAACGATACTTTGGATATAACACCAAACTAGGATATCAATGGAGGTAGAATAATAATTCACGTGAATTCTAAATTCTAAATTTGAAGCGAACCCTGCACGAGCCGTTAATGAAGTAAAAAAGCTGCGGTAGCTGGTAGGGCCCTTAATTACCTTGTGGAAGTGGGCGAAAAAGGGGCAGCAAGCGCAGCCAGTCGGCGACGTCGGTGAGGTCGGCCGCCCAACGGACGTAGCGCATACGTATCCCACTCTCCTACAGAGCCTGTATCCCGTATCAGCTGCAGCGGCTCGACTGCAGGCTTCCTTGGCACGACTCCAAAGCTCCGGCGGATCAAAAGCTCCCTCCTCCCCCTGGCTCCGATGTTTCGCGCTGCTGCACCATCCCGTGGCCGATGAAATCCTCGGCTCTCGCGCTCCCCTGGCTCCCCGGGCTCCTCTCCTCTCGCCCCTTGGCCTCCCTTGGAGTTCTCCTGAAACACTAAACGCCACGGCGCGGTTGCCGCCTTTCGCGGACGCGTCGTGGCGTCGAAAAATCGCGACGGCCTCTCGCGGGTCGCCTCCTTCTCTTTCTCTATCCCTCAGCCTTTTACGACTTTATTTTTCGATTTTATTCCGCGTTTTACGGCTTTTTTTCCTCTCCTGGCTATCGATTGCCCAATTTTTCGCCTACAACGCTACTTTTTCCTACAATTCGTTATATATCTTACACATTTTCTCAAATTTAATTAATTTATAATGTATTGGTATTTTAATTAAGTAATGCTAATTTCAATTTTCTATATTATTATTCCGATTACAAGTAATAATTTTATTTGGCTAAATTATATTTAGAAAATTCTTTCTTAGAAAAAGTGCTAAATTTAAAATATTAAATTTATCTATAATTAAAAAAGTAAAGATTTAAATGCTCAAAAAAGAAAATTTAAGGTCAAATTATATTATTCAGAATTTATAGAATATTATTAGCCGAATTAAATTAAATTAATTAAAAATTTATTAAGTTTCTAAAAACTATATATATATTTTTTATGACAATTGTAATTATACCAAACTTAAATGATAACGCGTTTACACGTATTTTAAAGTTAAATAAACCATAAAAATTATTAAGGCAATTAAATGTAAATCAAATTTTTAAGGCACTTGATTTGCAGACAAGTGCGAGTAAGTACGATCAAGGTAAACTTTAATAGAAATCAGCATCCTAATACATCACTGCACAGAATCGATAGAAACGAAGAATGGGACTAAGCCAAACACATTTTCCCACGTGAGTTTACACACTAAACAGACAAATTCGAAATCCACGATTATCCCGAGAAAAGGGCCGTCAACTCGAATCACTCGCGGAGCAGCGCGCGATCCGAACGCTTGTCAAAGACAGGAGAAGACTTTCGCTGGGTAAACTTTGTGCAAAGTACGTGAGCAGGTACGAATTAAAGCAAAGTCGAAACTAAAGTGAGCGAGCAGTCGGAAGTAGGAGCGAGAAGAGGCTCGAGAGAGATGGCCCCCGTTGCCGTCCCCTCCCCGATTCGAATCGCCAAAGCCGGAGCCGAAGATTCGCGCTCTTCCGATGGACCAGTTCTCGCTTTTTTATTAGCGGCCGCGGCGGCGATTCTCTCACGGGCTCGGCGACTCGCAGCCAGGGGGATGCTGAGAACTGGACAACGGTCAAGCGAGAGATGCTCGCTCGCTGCTCTCCGTCCTCTCGGCTCTCGCGCGCGAAGGGGTTGGCCGCTCGCCTAGAGATTCTGGTTTCATTCGCCGAGGGGAGGGAGGATGGATAGAGCCGAGTCTAGCATCGCGTGAGAAAAAGCCGCGGCGGAATCGAGATTCTGCCTTATTATTTCACCCCTGGACCGGACTTTTCCCTCACGGCCGCCGCGTCTGCTTTGCTATCCTATCCTATCCTATTCTATCCTATTCTATCCTATTCTATCCTATTCCATCGTATAATCCGAGAAAACTGAAATGGCCGCTCCTGCTAAATCCTGCTTTTGCAGATTCACCTCCTACCCTTTTTATAACTATCTATTTTATCCTTCGAGTGTTTAACACATCTTATTCAGACATGATTTTATTTGAAAGTTATAAATGGGAAAATAGCTGGTGGATAATGTATTTGGGCCACTGTTGTATGTAAAAAAAAATTGGTAATATAAATTGATTCTGTATAACGCAAATTTCACTTAATTATCAAATTATTATATTTTTATACCGCGCGGGGAACGGATTAATTTATTTGCGTAAAAATAATCTGTGGATTGGTATCTTTTAGGCTACATAATTTAATTATGCATATAGTGATAATAATTTAATATTTATGGATATGTAAATAATATCAGGGTCAATAAATGCGTTAATAAAATACCGAATTTTATGTCAATATTTGCCCTGTTTACTCTCTCTGCAAATTAATTTAATTTTTTCTTCTCATTATAATTTATGATAACGTCCTCGTCATATAAATTAATAAAATAAGTAATATATATACCATAAATTTTAATTAAAAGTTCTTTATTATTAATTTATTTCATTGTAGCTATTATTAAATTTGAAGAGTAGTAATTAAAAATTTACCGAAGTTTAGCCGAAAATTTCAAGCTCATAATAGTACGTTGGTCCAGTCCTGGTGTGGTGGCCGCTGCCGTGCAACTATTGAAATTACCTCCAAACAGCATCGCACCGGAAGTGAGTTTGCGCCATTATAACGAAAAGACGCCTGCACTTAGAAAGCAAGTTATAGCGGTTTTTTATTGTTTGGCGGAGCCCCTGGTTGGCCTACTTCCTTGCAGAATTTCAATGTAAAGGCCATCAAACCGAGTCAAATGACCGAACAACATCTCAGCAAGTTGTTTCGAAAGAAAAAATCTCGTCCCGCTGCAGCTGTACACATTCTGCTGCTGCATCTCAATTCGAGTCATTGATTTTTGATAATATTACACAAGCTAGGTTACCATTTCTTTGATTCGTTTGGAAGTTTCGCTAAGTGAAAATAATTTAACTCTTGAACGAATAAAAAATATCGACTATGCAAAGGGGAAACGGGAAAGGAATGGTTCATCGCACTTTCTAATGCGCAGATCTTAATTGATTCATCGATTGATCGAGAAAAGCGTGTCCTCGTCTTTAGGCCGTGTTTAACTCTGCGTTATTAGCTCCTTAAAATTTTCAATCGATGTGCGGGTAACAAACCTTTCTAACACATTCGAGTACAACTCATCGACTCGAGAAGGTATCGGTTAAGCCGAAACCGCGGTCTCGCACAGGGGCTTCTTTTTTGGTCAGTACATCCTCGCCGTCGTCTCGGAGCCCACGGAAAGCCAGATCCGAGCGATTCGAAGCCACCCCCTCGGCTGCATCGCAATCGGCTCGACGGCGCGTCCGTGTAAGCGTAAGCTCGACGCGCTCGCAAGTGGCTCCTCTTGCATCCCTGCCGCCGGATGCTGGAGCTCGCGCTGGAGCTTTGCGAGGCTTTGAGGGATGACGAATCGAGAGCGGGATGTGGCTCCCCGTCTCGCTTCTTCTCCCTGCAGTACACTACAGTCGGGCGTAGAGTCGGACGTAGAGTCGGACGTAGAGCCGGGACCTGCAGCGCAGGAGTGTTTGCCTCGACAAAGGGCCGGCCGAGATAGCGAGAGACTCGCTCGAGTGGCTCTCTTCGGCATCGGGGAGCCGGGAGCCGGCAGAGACGGCTACGGGCTGCTGCGGAGGAAACCGGAGAAAGGGATCGAGAGAGAGAGAGAGAGAGAGAGAGAGAGAGAGGGAAGAAAAAGCGACCCCTGCAGTCGGGGGTCGGCGAAAAAGTTCAATTGAGCGTATTTTCGACTATGTGCGGCGCGACATCTCCCCCTTCCTCTTTCTCTGGCTCTTTCTCTGGCTCTTTCTCTGGCTCTTTCTCTCGCTCTGTCTCTCGCTCCCGTCCACTCGAACGAGTGTAGCCGGTAGCGGTGCTTTATTCGGTCGACCGAGCCCGGCAAACTGCAGCAGCGGTGTACCGGCGATGACGCGCCTCTGCCGTCGCGCGTATATATTATGAGCATGCATATTCAGTTGGCGCGACTACGTTCCGCTCTGGAAATTAATTCCGTAATTGCACCGCGGTCGGACGAGGCTGTAAGCGAGGCTCGAGCGGGCCAACTCTTTTTCAGGGGCTGTATACGCGGTGTATATGCGTATCCGGATGAAGGACTTGGCGTTGCAGGCCGTAGCGCGATCAACTCCGCGCTCTCGAACAAACTTGTCGGCACGAGTATCGATTTTGTCGCACGGCCTCGCGGCTCCTGCTATCTTGGATGTTAATATACTTGTACCCTGCAGCGATTGGGTTGAGCGCGGCTAGTGCTATCTTTTACCGAGTATGCGACAACCGGACTCACCGCGCCTGAGTATCAAAATAATGCAATGCAAGATTAGAAAATTTCAACGGTCCGCAGCAATCGCATTATATTTTCCAGCTACCCTGCGTACGATACGATAAGTGGTCGTTTCGAGAAAATCGTTCGCGCTCGAAAATGGCAACTGCAGCCGCTGCAGGTGCTACGTGGAAGAGAAAAATGCGGAGCCTTAGATTCGCCAAGTATTTTATCGAGCAGCACGGGACGCGCGAGGAATTCTCCCATAGGACGTCGAGACTCGGGACGCGACGATAGGCCAACTACCACGACAATTCTCTCTCTCGCTATATACATATATACGTATGCATGTGTAGCCGCAGCAGGGTAGCGCGTGCACGTATTACATAGAGCAGCGGCAGCGGCGCGGGCGCACATATATAACGCGTGCGTCAAGTGAGTGATACGTGGCGTTGGCGTCGACGAGCTGTACGTTTATAATGCGCTTCTGTGCCGTCTGCATCATGCACGTATATATATATATATAGGTATATTGGTGGTATTCATATAGACTATAGGTAGAGGAAGGGGAGGGTTGAAGCTCCGGTAGTAGCGGAGGAGCGTCGAAGGACGGCATCGGAGAACCGCCAATTTTAGCTCGCTCGTATTCGCAGAGGCGCACCTGCATAAACTATATCCGCTTACGTAAATTGTGTCGGCAGCGCTCGGAGGCGTCGAAAGCGTCGCGGGAGGGAGGCAAAGACCACGCGCTCCCCTTCGCAGCCCCTTCGCAGCCCCTTCGCAGCCCCTTCGCAGCCCCGCAGACTACAAAATCCAGCACTTTCTTCTAGCGCTCTGGGATTGCCTGATTTTGTCGTTCCTTCATTTTGCCTCCTAATACTGTACGATCCTTGTGTTGCTTTCAATGCTGATTCTATGCAAAAAAGGAGGGAAATAGTTATACGGATTGCAGTGTATTTATTATTATTGCAATTACAGCCGTACAATAGGTATAAAGAGCACGACACTGAGCTGGTCTAAATTTTAATTTTTAATGTCTTCTCATCTCAATCACATATATTGGACATCCTTTATTTAAACGGATACGTTTGGTATTTTTTAATGAAGTCTGCAGCAAGTCTAGGTATATGCTATAACGTAAGCTGCGCTTGGGTTGGGATATGTTCACATAATATTTCTAAAAGTTCCTTTTCACAGTTGGACAAACGAGAAACTTTGCTTAAAGAGACTTTAATTTTGATTCATAGTTGAGCTTTTCGAGGTTCTGCATCTGTGTGAAAAACTTGATAAATCTCTTGAATCTGCTTTTTCTCGTAAATCTCCTTTTCCTACGGCTTTTTCTCTGCGTCTCTATAGCACGAGATACTTTCCAGGTATCGTTTGCACCACTCGCTTTTGAGTATTTTATTTCTTTTAATTCGTGGAAGTGTTCCAAACGATGGCTAAAAGAGCCACGAGGACATGAAGCATATTCTGCGATATTTTATGGCTTATAGGTACATATAGATGGATACAAGTTGAATCGCTTGCGTTTCTTTCAAAGCGTACTATATCTTTAATATTTACTTTAATAATTACTATAAACTTATATATTCATGGACTAATTCATTTAAGTTGTCAAATTAATCAAATTAATTAATTAAATAATCTCTAGTAATA